>JACCEG010000727.1:15958-31687 GCA_014065205.1 Tuber brumale | reverse complement strand
AGACTGAGCTCATGCACTGGACGACCCCTGCCCAGAAGGTCCACCCCCCCGTGATCCCGGTCCTGGTGGGCGGGCACCTCTTCGCCCCGAGTCTAACCCTCCTAGACAGGATGTCCGCCTTTTGGAGATCTGTCCAACGGTGGGTAGCAAATTGCGTTTCGTCTACTCTGGTAGGCATCTTGGCTTGTGAATTGGCTCTCCCCCCGCTCCCACTTTTGGTCCTCCACCATCAGAGGCTGGCCACTGCTCGCCTAGTGTGCCTCCCCCCCGAAGCCAATCTGGCAACAGCCAGGCTCCACTCGTCCTTCCCGACCTCCTCCCCCTTTAGGGCACCGGAAGACCACCGAAGTTTCACTAGAGGCTTGACGTCAGTTTATGACCCACTCCTCTGGAAAACAGCCACCCCCACCCCCCTATTCGCAAACACCTGCCGCTAGATGCGATCGCTCACCGCACCCTCTGGTTCATCGACGCCTCGGGCCCTGTCCCTGTGGCCTCACTTGACCTTCTTCCACCTGGAGAGCTCCCCTTAAGAGAGGAGACTCCGTCCTACCAGTCAATTAAGATAAAATTACCGAATGCCCTCATCGGGGACTGGGCCTCCCAGTTCCCCCCCCCGCCCTACTACCCCTTCGCCATGTCCCTCAGGCCCCACCCTTTTATGGGGCTGGGTAGGTTTGTCGCCGGTAGGATCCACCAAATGCGCTGGGGCAAGAGCTACCTCGCTGTCCACCCCTCCTGGTTCAATGATGACCCCTCCCCTCTCTGCCCGCATTGCGAGGAGGACGAGGAGGACTTCGCACACACCATACTCTACTGCGAGTCGCGCAAAGGTCCTCGCGAGCGCCACCTCCGGGGGCTCACAGACGTCGGCAGAGACAGCCCACTTTGGACCAATACAGACTCCCTCTGCTCCTTGGCGAGGTGCCTCAACGTGACCGCCACAGGCTTTCCCCCCGGCATGCCGCCTACAGACTGGGACCCTCCTAGAGAAACCGCCATCCACGACCCAGGGCTTCCGATTCATGGCTTCAAGCCCTGAGTTGCGACGCCCACCTCACTGTCTGACTCGCCCCGCGTTATCGCCTTTCCGGTCACTGGCTAGTTTTATTTGTTGTTATGATTTACGTACTTTTTTGTTTTAGTTCCTTGGGATTTTGTGTCGCCTATCGGACACTTTAGGAGGATTTTATGCTTTGGTGCGGGTTTTATTTTCTTTTGTAATCGCGCGTTTGAGATTGAGGTTTTGTTTATGCCATAGCTAGTGCTGCATGCAAGTTCTTGTACTGTAAACAATGAATACATGGTGATAAAAAAAAGAAAAAAACAAAGAAAAAAACAAAAGTCCGTGTAGATAGGCTCTTCGCGCTTCGTTCTAAGTTATTTCCTTACTTATTACTTTATGCTTTTACGAATATAAAACCTTTACGCTCTTTACGAAATACCTACCTACGAGATGGAGGACTCTGGTACGGAGTCGAGTTGAAGAAAGAGTACGATAGGCGATAAGGACTAGAGACACTAGAGTCTCTCCCACCTTATCGTAGGCAACGGCCTAAGAACTATTGTCGAAAGAGAAAGAGAGAAGTATCGTCCACCCGTCGCTGAGAACTGATCCCAGTTAGGGATCGTAACACCGACCCACTTGGCTCGGTACTGGAGTCTGTTGTGGTATAGTCTTGAGTCGATGATTTTCGCAAGTTCGTATTCGTCTTCGCCCTTGATCTCGATGGGCAACGGAGGAAGTTTCTTTGGTGATGTGAAGGCGTTGTTTTGGTAAGGTTCAAGGAGACTGATGTGGAATGTAAGATGAGTGTTGTTCATTGAGCGTGGGAGGTCGAGTTTATATCCTCTTAGTCCGCTGCGTTCGATGATTCTAACAGGTCCTAGTTTCTTGTAGTCCAGTTTCCTTGACGGTGGGGTGGTCCGTATATTCCTTGGTATCAACCACATCTTGTCATTAACTTGGAGGTTGGGATCGGGTTTTAGGTGTCGAGCGGCGTATTCCTTCTGTTTTTCTTGTACCAGACATATTTCTTCCCGCAATATGTCATGCAGTTATTGCATATTTTTTGCTTCGCTTAATTGCGCCGGCATGTCGTATTTTGCCCGTTCGTATATTGGATCGTATCCATAGTTCGCAAAGAATGGTGTCCCCTTGATTGTTTCTTGTCTTCCGTTGTTGTATGCGAACTCGGCAGTTGCTAGCATGTCGGCCCAGTCATCCTGTTGATAATTGGTGTATGCTCGCATGTATTGTTCCAATATGGCGTTCGTCCTTTCTGTCTGTCCGCCTGTTTGCGGTTGGAATGCCATGCTGAGTTTCCTTTTGATGTGCCATTGTCTTGTGATCTCGTTCCAAAGATTTGCCGTGAATAGTGATCCTCTGTCTGATATGATATCAATCGGTAATCCGTGGATTCGGAACACCTGATCTCTGAAGAGGTGAAAGAATTGTCGTGCATCCATGTCCGTTCTGCATGGTATACAGTGTGCCATTTTGGTCCGACGATCAATAACGACCCTTATTGCGTTATCACCTTTCGATTCTAGAAGTCCGGTTATAATGTCTATAGCAATAGATTGCCACGGTCTTCCCGGTGGTTCGATAGGTTTTAGCAATCTGTACGGTGCGCAACGTGCCGCCCTCGTCCTCTGGCATGTCTTGCAATTCTTGACATAACTCTTGACGTCCTCTCTTATCGTCGGCCAGTAGTAAGATCTGCTGATCAGTTCCGTAGTTTTGGCCATTCCACCATGTTCCGCTTGCGGTATGTCGTCATTCCTTCTCATTGTTTCCGGTCGGAGGGGTTCATCATCAGGAATCCTTATCTTGTTGTCGTACCAAAGGTATCCCTCTTTTTCCTCGTATAGCCCGAGTGCTATCCCCTTCATTTCTTTTTGTTTTTCGTTTAAGGCCTTCCGGACTGGTCTTATTTCTGTATCCTTTTCCATCGTGCTCCGTATCCATTCTTTGTGGTCGTTGTTGGATAATATTGTTGTTTCCATCTCGTTGTTGGATTCATTTTTTCCGTTTCCTTTCTCTTCCTTGCAGTATCTTTCCTTTGGTAAGAGAATCCTTTTTCTCGGTTGGATTCTTTCGTCCTCCTTAGTCGGTAGGTCGTCTTGTCTCCTGGTAAGGGCGTCGGGTTGTCCTCCTTGTTTTCCAGGTTGGTACTCAATTTTGATGTGATATTGAGATAGGGTTTCACTCCATCTCGTTTGTTGTTGATTGAGTTCTCTGGTGGTGGTAAAGGCGAGTAGGTTTTTGTGGTCGGTTACAACCCTAATATCGTGTTCGTTTCCCAGTGCGTATTTTCTCCATGCCTTAAGTGCCTGAACTATCGCCAATAGTTCCTGGTCGTGGATGTCGTAGTTGCATTGGGCTTTGGTCATCGTCTTTGATCGAAACGCCACTGGGCGCCAAAGTCTGTCGTTTCCTAATTTTGATAGGATCCCGGAGCAGACGTAATTCGATGCGTCCATCTCGATCATGATTGGCAATTTTGGATCGAAGTGTCTCAGTATCGGTGCCGTGGTGAGTTTGTCCCTTAAGTTATCGAATGCTGCTTGCTGCTTGTCCGTCAAGTTCCATTTGTTATCTTTCTTCGTCATTTCGTATAGTGGTTTCGCCACTCTGCGGAATCCTTGGTTGAATCTGCAGTAAAAGTTGCAAAAGCCCAAGAAGCTTTGTACTCCTTTTACGCTCTTTCGTGATTTCCATTCGTCGATTGCTGCAGTCTTGACTGGGTCGGTTCGTATTCCATCAGGGTTGATAACAAATCCCAAGTATTCGGTTTCCTGTTGATGGAATTCGAATTTTGTTGGCTTTAGTTTGATCTTAGCTTCCCTTAGGGCCTGCATAACATTTCGAATGTCCTTCCGGTGTTGTTCCATTGTCTTCGAATAGATGAGAATATTGTCCAAGTAGACCATACAACATATATCCAAAAACCTGCTGAGTTTGGTGTTGGTCCATCTTTGGAATGATGCCGGTGCATTGGACAGTCCAAACGGGATTACCAGGTATTCATATAATCTGTATCTTGTTCGAAATGCCATTTTCCATTCGTCGCCTTCGGATATTCTGATATTGTGGTAGGCGTCTTTGATGTCCAGTTTCCTGTAGTATTGGGCCTTTCCCAATCTATCCAATGCTTCGTCAATCAGCGGTAGTGGATATCGGTCCTCCTTGGTGACTGTGTTCAGTCCCCGAAAGTCCACACATAATCTGTGCTTTCCGTCCTTCTTTTCGACGAACAATATTGGTGCTCCTGCTGCTGACGATGATGGCCATATCCATCCTCTCTCCTGGTTCTGTTGGAGGTAATCTCGTAGAGCCTTCAATTCTTCTTCTCTCAAGGAGTAAAGTTTCATGAACAGTGCTCTGCCCACTAGGTCGATCTTGTGGTCGTCTTCTCTGTGTTCGGGCAAGTCCGTCCTTTCTCCTTCTTCGAACATGTCTAAGAAGTCATGGTATTCCCTTGGTACCAGCTTACTTAGAGTCGCTTTCTTCTTTGTTGCTTCTTCTCGTACTGCTAACCTGGTGCTACTCGTCGTGGTTTCCGCAATTGTCATTTCTCTTTCTTCTTGACCCCATTTGAGAACACTGCTTTGTTCTCCTTTCCGATAAGGTTTTCCAAAGGTCTTTGCTGATATGAAGTCGATATCGACGCGTCATCCCGCGGGTTCCTTGTCTGTGTTTTTTCCGGTCCTTCCAAATCCACTATCCTGTCTGCTGGTTTCGTCGTGGCCATCTACTTCCCGTAGTCCTCTATTGTCGATCCTTTCGACAATCAATTGTGCTATCCGATCGCCTTTCTTTACTTCGTAGTCTTCTCCTTTCAGGTTCATCAAGAGAACCTTGATTTCTCCGCGATAGTCTGCGTCTATCACCCCCGCTGCGGTGGTTAGGCCATGCCTGGTAGCTAATCTACTTCGTGGGGCAATTCATCCGTAGGTGCTATCCGGTAATCCGATTGATATTCCTGTTCTTATCATTGCTTGCCCTCTGGCCCGGATGATTTCCTCTTGGATGCTGTACAGGTCGTGTCCAGCCGCTCCCTTCGACTCTTTGGTCGGTATCTTTGCTGCGGGATCCAATCGTTGGATCCGGATGTCTTCTTCTTCGCTCTTTGTCTCCGTGATTCGACTGTATTCGTTTTCCCATCGGGCCAATCCGGTAGGTACTACCGCAACCGTTGTTGATTCGTTTAGGCATACTCGTGTACACCTCTCGCTTCTGAAGTTGATCCTTCTTCTTTCCCAATCGATGTTCGGGTTGTGTTTCTTTAGCCATGGTATTCCCAGGATAGCAGTATGTTTGACCGTATGTGCTACTGGTAGTATCAACGTTTCCTGGTGAGATCCTGTTTTCATGGCTATTTCGGCTATGTGGGTAATGGGGCCTGCCTTGCTTTTTTCCCCCTTAACCACATAGATGTTCCTTGGTTTGTCGATTTTCGTGAGGAGTATCTGGTGGGTATTGCAGAATTCACTGTTGATAAAGTCCTCCGTTACTCCTGAGTCGCCCATCGCATTGGTTTCAGTAATTCCGGTTTTTGTAAGTATTTCGATTTTTATCATCAGCTGATCTGATTCGTCGGCGTTGTTGTCCGTAGTGTTGATTTGTGCCTTGTAGTCCGTTGCCGTCGATATTTGTCTAATCCTGGCGGGTTTTTCGTATTGGCTGTCCCTCAGACCACTTGTTACTGAAGACAGTTGTCGTTTAAAACCGCTTGGGTCTCTTCCAAATTCTGGCCTCCCATCTCTCTAATCTGGGCATTCTTGTCTGGGCATTCGACGGCTCGATGTCCTGCCTTTCCGCATCGGAAGCAGAAGTTGCTGTCCCTGCGCTTCCGAAACTCTTCCGGTGTTATCCTTGGGAGGTTCGGCTTCACTGGTCACCCGTTTTGTCTGAACCTCTATCCTGGTCTTCGGAAGCGCTGGGTTGTTCCCCTTATTGTGTCGAGGTCCATCGCCTCTCCTCCTTGATTGGTCGTTAGGGCTCTTGGTGGCCCATTCTGTTGTCGGGCCGGCCTCTCCCGATTGCTTCCTCCTTGGTTCTTCCTATTCTCGAGCTCTACGAACCACTGAGCTAATTCTTCGGTCGTGTTGAATACTCGGTCTGAGTTGGTCCATGCTTCGTGTAGCTCTTCATAGATCCCTCTCAGAAATTGTCTCCGTAGGGTGTGCGTATCGTATTCGGCATCTGGGGCTAACAGTTGTATGTTGTGCCAGAATTCGATGACTGTATTCTTTCCTTGAACCATTTTCTCGATTTGGTTCCTTGCTCCTTGTTATTTGTCCTTATCCTCGAATTGGGCCCTGAGGTCTCTCTCGAACTCTTCCCATTCGCGCTATTCTTTTGCAGTGGTTCCTTCTACGATTGGAGTGATCCACTTCTCTGCCGTTCCCCTTAGTAGGGTTTTTGCGAACCTAATTTTCTTGTCGTCCTGTTCGCTTGTCCACTCTTTGGCTTCGTAGTACAGCTTAAGCTGTACCAGGAATCCTCTGAGCCTGGTCGGTTCTCCGTCGAAGACATCAGGCTTCATCAGTTTGAGTCCCTCTGATGTCCGTGCAGGCCTTAGTCCTGCTACCATGTATTCCGGTTGTTCTCCCGTCATGCTCAGCACATTCAATGGTGCTGGTGGGGCCGCGGCCGTCCCCGACCCTTCTCCTGTCTGTTCCGTGTCCATGTTGCTGTTGGGTGTCGCTGTTGCGACGCAACCAAATGTTAGGTATCCTCCCTATCCCTTTATATTAATACTATTTCCTGCGACAGGCAACAGCTCTCTGTTAGTCTCTTTATACTAGTGTAATACTTCTCTTCCTTAGTGTGCCGTTACTTTGCTTCCCCTTCTTACCAAGACCTTGATTATTATTCTTAGACCGTTGTCTACGTTCCTTTGCCGAACGCTAATAATCAAGTCGTATCATGGTAAGATTCTTCGAAGTGGTAGAATAGATTCTATTCTTTGATAGTATAGGTAAGACAGTATAATAGGTGGTTGGGTGAAGAACAAACTACCAGGCTATTCCAGCCTCCTTTTATAGTCCCTCACTCAACCCGCTTATAAATCAAAACAACTATGAGTCATAATCCTGACTCATGAAAAACATCATATGACCGCATCATTGGTCATGTGCATAAACCACATGAGCTCTCAATAGGTCATGTGAGTGAAAGTAAACCAAACTGCGCAGCCCCCTTGGCCTCGTGCACTTCCCCCGTGACCTCTCAATAGGTCATGTGCGTGAAAGTAAACCAAACTACGCAGCCCCCTTTGGCCTCGTGCGCTGCCCCCATGACCTCTCATTAGGTCATGTGCGTGAAAGTAAATTAAACTAAACCTTCATGACGAATATCTTTGTCATGGTGAAATCGTCTCCTTCCACTCACTGTACACAAACATCTCCTTCCACTATCTGCCACACAACCGTGACAATATACCCACATGAATCATGCTAAATATTCTATGAATAAATCGGACATTATGTGCATGAAGGGTCCCTGTGCATTGATATCTCCTTGTAGAATTACTTAGCTAATGAAACATCCAAATGGTGTCTCAAAAGCATTCTTGCTCAGGTCCTCTGATTACACTCTTGTTTGGAAGTAGGCATAGCTAAGATCAATTTTGCTTCGGTATCTTGCCCTTCCCAGAGCCTTCAGCATCATCGCTTGGTTAGGAATTGTTTCAACATCCTTTATCCATATCTCATTCCTCGCCATGAGGTCCACCAGTGGTCTCATGCGTTTCTTATCTTTCTTTTCCTGAGCAAACATTGGAGCTGCCAAAGAAACTGCTTGCTATGCAATGATTCCTGCTTTCTCTGTTTCTCTAAACCATATACTCATGTCTGTTGCCCATCCTTCCGGTATTGAGTAGGTAGGTAATGAGCTATGCTGTTTTCCTAGTTGTAGATCGATCTTTTGATTGATCTTTCTTGGGGGCAGTAGACTTTCCTGAATTTCTTCCGAAAATACCTGCGGGTATTGGTCCATGACATCTTCACTGCTAATCACTGCTGCCCAGATCATGCCACTCGTAGGTGTGCAAACAATTCAAACATTCTGCTTTGGAAACACAATAGCTGACTTGCCACATTCAATTGGACCTTGATGTTGTTCCAGAAAAGGCATTCCTATTAGTGCATCGTATTTTGCTAGGTTGCCAACCAACATCCTGGTTCCTGGTACGTTCAGCTTTCTTGCTGATATGTTGACTGAACATTCTTTGTGACCTTCAGACCGAGACCCCTTCATGGCTAGGTGTATTCTGATAGGAGTCTTCAAATCCTGACAAGGAATTCCATGTGTGGTCACAAAGGTAGAGCTAATTAGGTTTGCTCCTATTGATCCGGTATCAAGCAGGACTCTGGCTTCTTTGCTATTGCTATGCATCGTTCCTTAGAGAGCGTCATGAGGTTTGACATTTGTTCGTCTAGCGGCCATTGTGATAATGTCTTTTTCTCCTTCTCCTATTTCCATAGCATTGATAAAAACTTCTTCCGCTAGTTGTTCTTGTTCCACTCTGTTGGAGGTGACTTCTTTCTTCACCTTAGCCTTGCCCTTGCCTTTGCCCTTGTCATCATTGCTAGGACAGTCTCTTGCTAGATGTCTTTTACCTCTGCAGGTATAGCAAAGACCTTTTTCTTTTCATTCCTTAGGTTTGGAGCGGGTCTTGTTGCTTGTTTTCCGATTGTCCTTCCGCCCTTCTTGTTTGGAAGTGAATTCTTTTGCTCGTTTCTCAAACCTTTCTTTCCTATAAGCCCCAGTGCTTTTCAAAGTAGCCTCGATACTCTCGGCATTTTGGATAACTTCCATAACAGTGTCTGTTTCAGCATACTGTAATTCCACTTCTTGTCGTAATCTAAGTTGCATGCATTTAAAGAACTGTGGAATGAAGGCATCATTCCATGTGGTGTTTGCCGGTAGACGTGATCGGTACATCCGCAAATCAGTTGCTTTGGTTGATATTTCTGTATCTTGCCATTATACACTTGCATGATTTCATGGAATTTGCGGTAGGTATCATCTTTCTGTTTCAACGATTGGAATCCTTTACGAAGATATCCTACAAGGTAGTCTGTGGTCATGGCGTCTCCGAAATGCTCAGCTGCTTGGAAAGCTGCTTCTTGAGCTCGTCCCTCAGTATAGAGGATCCAATAGCTTCCCCCACCATCCTCGCTTGTTCGCAATCCATTTGGGCGTAGATATAATTGTACTGGGTTATACCATCTATCGAACGCTTCCAATTTGACGTCATCTGCTTCACCAGTAAACTTACTAAGTGAAGGTACTTTGATGCTGAGTTTAGCCGTAACGTCTGGGCTAGGCCTGAGAGTTGGTAGTCTTGGAAGCCCTGGTCCTGGTACTTCTGGTCCTGCTGGAGCTGCTACAGAAGCCATATCATCTGATCCTTTATGGCTGTCAGAGCTATCGGGATCGTTGCTCAGTGGTGCTGGAGGTACCTGTATACTTGTAGGCTTTCCTGGTAATTCAGGATACCCTTTGGGGGTAGAGGTTGGTGGTCTAGGGGTTCTTGCGATGATTCTCCTGCTGCTTGTTCAGCAGCATCTCGGGCTAACTGCTGAGCAGCTGCATCGCTTGGCGCTTGCCCCTTTGCTGGAGTCTTTTTAAACTGTCCTTTGGAATCCCTGGTGCCCTGTTGAGAACTGTTCTCGTGGGCCTTGCTCTTACTTGGTCCTGGAACGCCTTCTATCTTGATAACTAGGGGAAGTTTAAAAAATGTATCCACCTCGCGGGATATGTGGTAAGCGCAGAGTTGACGGGCTTGTTTCTTTACCGAAAGTGGTAACTAGCAAAGCAAAGTCTGGAGTCTTTAACTGAGATTGTCGAAGATACCTCTTACTATTTTGCGACTACTAAAGTCTGAGAGATATTTGGTGCATCTCAAACTAAAGAATCTTGTAGCGAACTAAAGAAGGTAACTATTTAACCAAGTATATTGAAAACTCTCTCTGTCGAAGTCTTCCTCTTCTAACTTGAAGAATAGCGGGCCTTAAATACACTTCTTAGGCTACCGAAAGCATTGTTCTTATAACATATGATACTTCCAAAACGGTAGCCTTGAAACGAAACATAAAACATATAAAGTATCAAACTGATACTCGAAACCAAACATAAAACATATAGAGTATCAAACGGATACTCAAAAACGAAACATAAAACATATAGATTATCAAACTGATAGAGGAAACCAAACATAAAACATATCGTGTATCAAACCGATACGTGAAAACCAAACATAAAACATATAGAGTATCAAATCGATACTCAAAACCAAACACAAAACATATAGAGTATCAAACCGATACTCAAAACCAAACATAAAACATATAGAGTATCAAACTCTATATTCTCTGGCTAGAGGCACACCTCATTTCCTAAAACAAATTCAAAACACAATCAGTATCAACTGATACCCCAAAATCCTAAACCGGTAACCAGCACCGGTTACAGGGGTAGGGTGCAGCCTGCCTCTCGAAAGATGGAGGAAGCAATGTCTTGGAAGGCGGCAGCCAGGCGGTCAGACTGGGAGTCTGGGAAAGGGGAAGATCTTGAGGTGAAGAAGCATCTCTCAGCAGCTGGGACGCTCCACAGCCCTTTTGAGGTGGCTGAAGGAGCCAAACTAGATGCTACCTGGGCAGCGGAGGGGGCAGTGTTCGCTCTATTCACATTTCCTTTCCTCTTCTGGCCCGTCGGGGTAGCTTGACCGCAGGAAGAGGCGCCGGACTAGGCCAACATCCATGGGGCAGGGTGGAACTATGAGAGGGCGGGGAACTTCCCTTCCCTGTAGGTCTGGGCCTCCAAGGAGCGCAGGGATTTCGCCGCATATGCGGCCCAGTCTCCGTACCATTTCTGGTCTTTCGTGCTGTAGAAGGGGATGTATATGTCACCACCGCGCTCATAGAGGGGTGTCAGCTCAGCGGCGAGGGTTGTGGTAGTGGGTGACGTGGTGGGCTCTTTACCCTTTCAGGAAGGAGCTACCCGAGCTGTGTGGATGTCAGGCACTGCAGGCAGGGGGCATTGGAGTGGGGGTTGTTGGTAGCGTATTGGTCGGAGAAGGGAGGTGGTCAGCTGGGACATAAGGTCTCTATCCCACAGTTGGATGGCAGAGAGTGACCCTACTGTCATGTCCTTCCAGGTGGGGGGAGGTAAAGGGCATTGGGGTTACTCCCTGCGGAAGCATAGTTCATCAACTTGTCCCAAAAGGTGAGCAATTTCGTGGGCCTATTCGTCGCTTTGAGCGGAGATAGACCTAGATGCCAAAAGCGTAGTGCAGAGGAGGGGGAGGATGACAGCCTCTCCAGGGGAGAGGTCATCAAGCTCCGTAGAACTGATGGGTGGGAAGAGTTCGTTGGAGATTCCTGCATCCGTCAAGGACCATTCGAGGAGCTCATGAAGGAGAGTGACATAAGGGTAGACTCCCAACACAGAAGATTGTTAGGAGAGAGGAAGGGGAAATGAAGCCATACCTGTCATGACAGGGACGCCTCAGCGTAAAGGACTTTTAGAGTAGCAAGGATGTATGGGCACACCGGACTCTGATGGTATTGAAGCCAAGGTAGAAATGTAGGGCGGGGAAAATAGTGGAAGAGGAGCGGGGCCTATCTATGCAGATTTTTTTCTTCTTTTTTTTATATTTCTTTTTCTTTTTTTTCTTTTTTTTTATCATCATATATTCATTGTTTACAGTACAATAAGCTGCATGCAGCGCTAGCTATAGCATAAACAAAACCTCAATCTGGAAAATTGCAAACACAAAAGAAACAAGGGCACCAAACTATAAAATCCTCCTGCTAGTGTCCGATGGCCGACACGAAATCCGAAGGAACTAAAACAACAAAATAAAATAACTGATACAGAAAAATAAATCCGGCTCGCAAATCAGAAGCAACTGCAGTTGTCGGGTAGAACCAGACAGGGGGTGGGCGCCACCTTTCCGGGCAGGAAGCTATGAATTGGGAGTCCCTCGTTGCTGGAGGTGGGTTCGAGTGGGAGGTTCCATCACCCAAACTGCATGCTGGGGGGAAAGCCTGTAGCGGTCACATTGAGGTGCCTCGCCAGGGAGCGGAAACAGTCTTTGTTAGTCTATAGTGGCCTGTCCACACCAATATCCAGGAGCTCCTGAAGGTGGTGCTCACAAGGCTCCTTGTGGGACTTGCAGTATAGGATAGCATGAACGAAGTCCTCCTCGTCCTCCTCGTATTGGGGCTGGAGGTGGGAGGAGTCGTCAGTGAACCAGGAGGGGTGGGCAGCTAGGTAGCTCTTGCCCGAGTGCATCTCATGGATCTTTCCCACTATGAACCTTCCCAAGCCCATGAAAGGGTGGGGCTTTAGGGATGTAGCGTAAGGGTAATAAGGGGGAGGGGGAACTGGGTGGCCCAATCCCTAGTAAGAGTATTTCTCAGTCGTAACTAGATCAACTGGTATGACGAGATCCCTTCCTTTAAGGGAAGCTGGTTGGGAGGAAGAAGGTCAGGGGAGGCTATTGGAACAGGGCCTGAGGTATTAATGAACCAGAGGATCCCGTGAGCAATGGTGTCCAAGGGAAGGTGCTTCCATCTATGGGGACAGGGAGGTGCGATTTTCCAAAGCAGAGGGACGTAGACGGACGTCAGGCCCCTAGTGAAGTGACGGTGGTCCTCCAGAGCCCGGAAGGGGGAGGAGGTAGGAAAGGACGGGTGTAGCCTAGCAGTTGCCGGATTGGCTTCAGGGGGGAGGCACACGGGATGGATGGCCGCCAGTCTCTGACAGCGGGGGACCAAAAGTGGAAGCGGGAGGAGAGCCGATTCGCATGCGAAGATGCCAACCGGAGTAGATGTAAAGCAGTTAGTTACCCACCTCTGAACAGATCTCCAAGAGATGGACATCCGGTCAAGGACTGTGAGACTTGGTGAGAATAGGTCCGCCCTATAGAGGAGGATCGGGAAGATGAGGGAGGACGCCAGGTGATGGCCCAGAAAGGTGGAGTTAGCCTTACCGGGCCTAGAGAGTCGTTTGATCATTGCGAAGGCCCCTCGAGCCAAGCCGTGCGTTCTCTTGAAGTCGGAGGTAGTGCCCTTGTTGCATGAGGTAGATGACGGCTCGAACCAGTATCCAAGCCATTGTTGCAATTTGGAGGGATGAAAGAGGTGCCCGTCTAACAAGACTAGGATCATGGGAGGATGGACTTTCCGTGCCAGGGTCACCAGATGCATGAGCTCTGTCTTCGGGATCGAGAAGGCCACACCCAACGTTCTAGCCTTTACCTGGAGTATTGCGGTGATGATCTGTAACCTCTGGACATCCCAGCCATACGAGCCAGAGGCGACCGTGATGGTGAAGTCATCCATGTAGGAGAGGATGAGGCCCAGATGGACCAACAAGTGGAGGGAGGACAAGTAGATCAGGAACAGGAGGGGGGAGATTGAAGAGTCCTGAGGGGTACCAACCGAGACCGGGGAAATGAGCTGTGGGGCCCCCTGGAAGACCAGGTGGCAGGAGCGTCCATGGAAGAAGGACCTTATCAACGAGACCATGTAAGGGTTGACCGCCTTTGTGGCAAGCCAGTCGCAAAGTAGGGGGGCCTTGACATTATCAAAATCACCCTTGATGTCTAGAAAAAGGGTCAAGACCTTGAGCTTGGGTCATATAAAAAGCAGAACCTCTTGAGAAAGGGTTACTGCTGCGTCAAAGGTACTCAGACCGGGAAGGGAGCCAGTTTGGTGGGGAGACAAGAGGCCCAGGAAGTGGGCGAGAGCAGAGAGACGGGTAGCTATGACTCTAGCAAGAATCCTGGAAACCGTCTCCAGCAGGACAATGATGCGGAATGCGCCTGGCGTGTCGCAGGAGAGCTTTCTTGGCTTAACGAGCACAATGCCATTTGCGCTCTTCAGGAAGCAAGGAGGGTGTCCATACCGAACAAGGGGGCCGAGGATGGACGTAAGCATATTGGGGTTTAATGAGTGGACCCTTTTCCAAACAGAGTACGGGATCTGGTCTGGGCCGGGCGCAGAGGATAAGGAGGAATTGCGGAGGGCAGCTGTAATCTCTTCCGCTGACAGTGGTGGAACATCCCTGAACTACCCCATAATGGCCAGTGGGCTCGAGGACTGTTTTTCCGGGAAGAAGTGAGAAAGAAGGGCTTTGTTTATGATCATGGGGTTGTCAGCCCTGGGTATCTGTGGGAATTGGTCTGTAGGCCTTCAGAATGCATAGGGTTTCGCAGTCCGGAGTGTCGGTGGGGCGGCCATTTTTAGGAAATCGTTCTGATACTTGGTCATGGCCTTCTTTATGGCCTTCAAGTATAAAAGGCGCGCATCTCTGCACTGCTGCTTCGCCGAGGCGAGTGGGTCCCACTGTGCTGACTGAACCGTTGAGTGAAAGGCCGCTCTTTGTGCCTTAAGATTGGGGGTCCACCAAGGCTTGGACATGGGAGAGGGCCTCTTGTCCGGAGTGTGCAGCTTGAAGACAATTCACAGCCTGCCGAGGGCAGTGTCCAACCATGCTGGGAAGGTACGGGGTATCGGGATGGGGGGTGGGGGGTCGAATCTCATGGCTTTGATCTTGTCTTCAAGGAAAGGTCAGTGTGTCTTCGCCCTCGCTGGGGTAGGGGGGGACGGGCGAGCTAACGCCTGCGACAGGATTATGAGGATCGGGATGTGGTCGGATCCCGACATGGGTAGTGGCATGTCCAGAGACAGGAAGTTGGGGGACAGGGAGTAGTAGGCAAATGCGAGGTCTATCAGTACGGGGTATAGCTCAGGGTCGAAGGAGGGGTAGGTAAGGTTACCCGCGGTGTTCAAGAGGAAGAAACCATCTTCTGCAGCTCCCTCAAAGAAAGGAGTGGAGGTGCCTGGGTCCGAAATCGAGAAAAGAGGGCCAGGATCCGCTGTGGGTTGGTGGACGTTGAAATGTGCAACAAGTAGCGTCAGCGTAGTGGTGTGAGGGAATGCAATCTCCGGAGGGACAGTTTGGCGAAAGGGGGGGCAATCCCATGTGCTATAGAGCTTCACAACCCGGTACTTGGTAACGAAGAAGTCAAAGAAGCCAACAGATGTGTGAAAGTCAACCGCCATCCAGTCTCTTGCTTCTGACAAGACTGGGAGGCATGAAAAGTATTGAGTTGTGGAAAGGTGGAGCTCGCAGGCCACTCTGGGCTTGCCGCCCGTGGGGCAGGAGGGCAAAAAGAGTTTGAATCCAGCAAGTGACAACGGTTTATTGCTGTGTAGGGGGGCGTCTTGAAGGGCAACCAAGGTAGTGTAACCGCCTCTCGGGAGATGCGGTAATCGTAGGGTTAACGGGCTTTGTTCTGTACCAAGGTGGTAACTAGTGAATCAAAGTCCGGAGGCTTTAGCCAAGGTTGTTGAATAGACTCCTTACTGTATCGCAACTACTGAAGTCTCCGAGATGTTTGGTAGGTCTTAGACTAAAGATTCTTGAAACGAACTGAAGAAAGTAACTGTTCAACCAAGTATATTGAAAACTCTGTCTGCCGAAGTCTACTCCTTCTAACGGAAAGAGTAGCAGTTCTTAAATACACTTCCTAGGCTACCGAGAGCCTTGTTCTCATAACATAATAGACTCCAAAACGGTAGCCTTGAAACCAAACATAAAACATATAGAGTATCAAACCGATACTCGAAACCAAACATAAAACATATAGAGTATCAAACCGATACTCGAAACCAAACATAAAACATATAGAGTATCAAACC
>JACCEG010000727.1:0-10040 GCA_014065205.1 Tuber brumale | reverse complement strand
GAAACCAAACATAAAACATATAGAGTATCAAACCGATACTCGAAACCAAACATAAAACATATAGAGTATCAAACCGATACTCGAAACCAAACATAAAACATATAGAGTATCAAACCCTATACTCGAAACCAAACATAAAACATATAGAGTATCAAACCCTATACTATCAGGCTAGAGGCACACCTCGTTTCCTGAAACATTTTCAAAACTCAAACAATATCAACTGATATATGAAAATCCTAAACCAGTAACCAGTACCGGTTACAGGTAGGAGGGAAATCCAAAGGAGTCAAGAAATTAAACAGAGAAAGAAACACATCCCAGCTTCCCAGGCAGTTGTGTCATAGAATGGATATCGGGTTACGGGAGCCTGCCGCCAGCGCGGAACTCACAGAAGACGTGTGACCAATCATTACACACCTTCCGGTGTCTCAGGCTGGGGGAGCGGAGTGGGAGATTCCTGCCATGCGGGATTCGGCCGGGCACCTCCTGGGGACTTTTTGCGCAAGAACACGGGAACGTGTTGAGGGGGCATCACTACACCTGGGGCAGGGTGTTTCAGGAATGAAGGGGGGCAGAAGGGGTCCTGAACAGGTTGAAGGACCCTCGCTGGAGTCATTTGTCATGTCCATAGCTTCTGCATTCGAAGGGACAAAAGACTCCCCACCGGCAAGAGGGGGGGGAGGTCTCAATGGGCATTCTCTAGCGAAAGTTGGGTGCTTGCCTTTGCAGACGGCGCACATTGAGGGGGAGGTTGGGCAGCTGTCGACCACTGCTCCGAGGTTACCGCCCCTGGGGCAGGTGGGGTTCTGGCACCTGCGAGCATGCTATCTGTGGGAGAGGATGGAGATTGGGCATACTGGGTAGTCAATCTTGCATCTAGCCGAATGATGTCCCTATTCCCGGCAGTTATGGCATTGAGTGAGGCTGTTAGCCGAGTATCCTCTCTCGATGTTACATCGAGAGTAGAAAAGGTAAGCGTTGTCCAACATTGTGCCCTCATTTTCAGGCACAACTGTCACAACCATCGAGCCTGCTATTTTTCAGGATCCTAGAGTCACAGTCGGGGTTCAGGTAGCAGGCGGAGAGGACCTAGAGATTCTTGAATTTCAGGATAGTGTTGCAGAAGGACTGCAGGAGCTTGTCTTCGTCCTCTGGGAGGTACACAATGGGGAGGGAGTGAATCACCAGCTGGACCTCGTTGAGGGCGGGGCAGAAAGGAAGCCGCGGAGCTTTACCGGTCGGAAAGGACTGTTTCAACTTGGCCGTAAGGGCGTCGCAGTAGGGTGAGTATGTGGTAGAGGGGACAAATGGGGAGAGAGCAATAAGGGTCACTGCTACGCTGTCATTGACCAGGGCAAAGAAGGATAAGGATTGGGTGGAGCCTGCTTCTCGATGGACGGAGGCAGCAATGACTGGGAAGGAGGCAGCTAGTCGGTCAGACCGGGAGTACGGGAAAGGGGAAGACCTTGGGGTGAAGATGCACCTTTCAGCAACTGGGTGGCTCCTCGGCCCTTTTGAGGGGGCCGCAGAGGCCAAACCAGACACTACCTGTGCAGCCCAGAGGGCAGTGTTTGCTCTATTTGCTTTTCCTTTCCTCTTCTGCCCAGCCGGAGTAGCCTAAGCACAGGAGGGGGTGCCGGACTGCGCCGACGCGTATGGGATGGGGTGGAACTTCGAGAGAGGGGGGTAATACCCTTCCCTGTAGGTCTGGGCCTCGCAGGAGCAAGGGAATTTTGCCGCGTATGAGGGGCGGGCCCGTACCATTTCTGGGCTTTCGTGCCATAGCAGGGGATGTCCGTGTTGCCACCACCCTCGTAGAGGGGGGTCGGCTCATCACCGAGGGTTGCGGTGGGGGGGGGACGTGGTGGGCTCTTCACCGTTTTGCGAAGAGGCTACACGAGTAATGTGGGTGCCAAGCACTGCCGGCGTGGGGCGTTGGGGTGGGAGTTATTGGTGGCGTGTTGGTTGGAGAAGGGGGGTGGTCAGCCGGGATGTAAGGTCTCAAACTGACAGTTGGAGAGCGGAGAGTGACGCTGCTGTCGTGTCATTCTGGTTGGCGGGTCGAGGAGGGCGTTGGGGTTACTCCATACGGGAGCAGAGTTCATCTGCTTGTCCCAAAAGGTGCACGATTTTCAAGGGCCAGTTCGTCGATTTGAGCAGGGATAGACCTAGATGGCAAAAGGAAGGTGCACAGCAGGTGGAGGATGACGGCCTCTCTGGGGGAGAGGCCATTATGCTCCGTAGAGCTACTGGGTGGGAAGAGCTAGTTGGAGATTGCAGTGTCCATCGCGGACCTTTCGAGGAGCTCCAGAAAGAGAGGGACATGGGGGCAGACTCATGACACAGAAGAGTGTTCAGAGGGAGGAAGGGGAACCGAAGCCGTACCTGTCGTGAGAGGGAGGCCATGGCCTAAAGGACTCTTAGAGTAGCAAGGACGTATGGGCACAGCGGACGGTGATGGTGTTGAAGACGAGGTAGAAAGGTAGGGTGGGGAAAATAGCGGAAGAGGAGCGTGGCCTATGTACTCGGTCTTTCTCATCTTCTCATTTTTCTTTTTTTTTATCATCATGTATTCATTGTTTATGGTACAAGAACTTGCATGCAGCGCTAGCTATGGCATAAACAAAACCCCAATCTCAAAAGTTGCAAACACAAAAGAAATAATCGCACCAAACTAGAAAATCATACTAGTACTATCCAATAGCCGAAACGAAATCCCAAGGAACTAAAGCAATAAGGTACGAAACCTCATAATGAAAAATAAAATTTAACCAAAACAAAAAGAACAACTCTCTCAGTGTTGGTCAAGCCAGGTGATAGGTAACACGCCTCAGCTCCTGCAACCATGGATTGGGAGTGCCGCGCTATCAGGAGGATGGCTGAGTGGGGGGTCCCAGCCCGCAGGGGGCATGCCGTGGGGGGAGCCGGTGGCAGTCGCATTGAGGTACCTCATCAGAGAGAGTAGGGTATCCTTGTTGGTCCCGAGCGGGCTGTCCGTGCCGATGTCCATGAGCACCCGGAGGTGGCGCTCACCAGGCTCCTAGCGATACTCGCAGTCTAGGATGGCATGCGCAAAATCCTCCTCATCCTCCATGCAGTAAGGGCAGAGGGGGGGGGTTGTCAGTGAACCAGGATGCGTGGGCAGCGAGGTAGCTCTTGCCAGAGCGCATTTGGTGGATCCTGCCCGCGATGAACTTTCCCAGTCCCATAAAAGGGTGAGGCGAGAGGGACGGGGCGTAGCGATAATAGGGAGGGGGGGGGAAATGGGTGGCCCAGTCCCTGGTGAGCGCGGCTCATAGCCGAGTCTTGACAAACTGATAGGATGGGGTCCCCTCTCTCAGGGGGAGTTGGTCAGGAGGAAGATGGCTTGGGGCGGCCACTGGAATGGGCCCGTAGGCGTCAATGAATAGGAGAGTGCGGTGTGCGACTCTGTCCAGAGGTAGGTGATTCCTAATAGGGGAGCAGGGAGAGGTGGTTTTCAAAAGGAGGAGAGGGAAGATGGACATCAGGCCCCTTGTGAAGTGATGGCGGTCCTCTGAGGCACAGAAGGGGGAGGAGGTGGGGAATGCGGGATGGAGCCTGGCGGCCGCTGGGTTAACCTCAGGAGGGATGCACACCAGCCTGACAGTAGCCAGTCGCTGTCGATGAAGCACCATTAGAGGTAGGGGGGGGAGAGCTGATTGGCAAGCCAAAATGTCAACCGGAGTTGAGGAAAAGCAATTCGTGACCCATCTGTGGATGGATCTCTAAAAGATGGACATACGGTCTAGGAGGGTGAGTCTCCGAGAACGGAGGTCTACTCCATAGAGGAGGATCGGGAAGATGAGGGAGGACACCAGATGGTGGCAGAGGAAAGGGGGGAGGCCTTTGCCAGGCCTTGCAAGTCTCTGGATTGTGGAGAAGGCCCCTTGGGCTAAACTGAGCCTCCTCAAAAAGTGTGAGGTGGTGCCTTTGGTCCAAGAGGTAGTTGAGGGCTCGAACCATTATCCAAGCCAGTGAATCAATTTAGAGGGACGACAGAGGTGACCATCTATTAAGACTGGGATTGCGGAGGGAGGGACCTTTTGCGCCGGGGTCGCCCAGTGCATTAGCTCTGTCTTCGGGATCAAGAAGGCCACCACCAGCCTACTAGCCCTCACCTGGAGGACGCTGGTGATGCCTTGTACTCTTTGGACGTTTCTCCTATAGGAACCGGAGGCAACCGTAACTGCAAAGTCGTCTATATAAGAGAGGTTGAGCGCCCAAGGGATTGGCAAGTGAAGTGAGGACACATAGATGACAAACAGAAGGGGGGAGATTGGAGAGCTGTGGCGAGTGCTAACCGAAACCGGGGAGAAGACTTAGGGGGTGCCCAGGAAGACTCGGCGGCAGGACTGGCCGTGGAGGAAGGACCTTATCCATGAGACCATGTGAGGGTTGACTGCCTTAGTGGCAAGCCTGTCGCAAAGTAAGGGGGCTGAGACATTGTCAAAACCACCCTTGATGTCTAGGAAGAGGGTTGAGACCTTGACCTTGAGGCACATAAAGAGCTGAACCTCATGAGAGAAGGTCGCCACTGCATCAAAGGTGCTCAGACCCCAGGGGATCCAGGTTGGTGGGGAAACAGGAGGCCCAGGAAGTGGGCGAGGGCAGAGAGGTGGGTTGCTATGACCCTCTCGAGTATCTTAGAGATGGTTTCGAGGAGGACAATGATGCGAAAGGAGGCTCGCGTATTGTAGGAGGGTTTACCCGACTTGTCCAACACAATACCGCTGGCTTTTTTCAGGGATGAATGGTGGTGGCCAAACCGAACAAGGGGGCTGAGCATGGATGTTAGGAGGTTGGGGTTCAGAGCATGGACCCTCTTGTCGACAGAGTATGGTATCTGGTCCAGCCCAGGGGCTGAGGTTGTGGAGGACTTTCGGAGGGCATCTGTTATTTCCTCTGCAGAAAGCGGCGGGACATCCCTGAACTCCCCAAGGATCGCTGGTGGGTTCGAGGACCACTTCTCTGGGAAGAAGTGTGAGAGATGGCCATTGTTTATTTCCATGGGATTGACGGCCTCAGGGATCTGTGGAAACCTGTCTAGGGGTCTACCAAGGCGTATCGCTTGGCGGCCCAGATCGTCTGAGGGGTGGCTCTTTTCAAAAAGTTGTTCCAATATTCGGATTTGGCCTTTGTTATGGCCTTGAAGTACAAAGGTCGCGCGTCCTTACCTTACTGTTTCGATGAGGGGAGGGGGTCCCGCCACGCTGACCGGACCGTTGACTGAAAGGCAGATCTCTGTGCTGTAAGGTTGGGGGTCCACCAGGGTTTCGATCTGCTTGAGGGCCTTTTGTCCGGAGTGTGGAGCCGTGTCAAACCAGGCGGAGAACTTGCGGGGCGTCGGTAGGGGGGGAGGGGGGTCAAACGACATGGCTTTGATCTCTCTTTTGAGGGTAAGCCAGTCAGTCTTGGTCCAGGCGGGGGCGTGGGATGCTGGACGAGCCAGAGGCTCTGCCTGGGTGATGAGGACCGGGATGTGGTCTGATCCTGTGGGGGGGAGCGGTGTGTCCCATGACCTGAAGTTCGGGGAAAGGGGGGCATTCGCAAAGGCCAGGTCTATTACAGAAGGGCGCAACTCAGGGTTGAAAGGCAAGTAGGGGAAGGTACCAAGGGCGTTCAGGAGGCAGAACCCGTCTCCTGCGCCCTTTTCAAAGCAAGGTGAGGAGGCACTGATGTCTGAGACTGAGAAGAGGCGACCAGGGTCCGCCAAGGGGTGGTGGATGTTGAAATCTCCGGCGACTAGGGTCAGGGTGGCGGTGTGGGGAAAGGCAACCTCAGAAAGGATGGTTCGGCGAAAGGAGAAGCCGTCCCATGTGCTATAGAGGTTCACAACCCAGAACTTTGTAACATAGGAATCAAAGGAACCAACAGATGAGTAAATGTCAACTGCCATCCAGTCCCTTGCCTCCGAAAAGACTGGGAGGACTCAAACATGCTGAGTAGTAGAAAGGTGGAGGTAGCAGGCCACCCTGGGCTTGCCTCCTCCCGGGTAGTAGGGCAAAAAGGATTTGAATCCGGCAAATGAAGGAGATCTGTTTCTGTACAGGGGGGGGTTCTGAAGGGCAACTAGGGTAGGGGGAAGATCCAATAGGGAAAACGAATTGAAAAGGGAAAGAAACACATCCCAACTTCCCAAACAGTTGTGTCGTAAAACGGTTATAGGATCATGGAAGCCCGCCGGCGGCACACAACTTACACGAGAGGTGTGACCAATCTTTTCACCCCTTCTGGCGTCTCATGCTGGGGGAGAGGAGTGGGAGATTCCTGCCATGTAGGATTCGGCAGGGCACCTGCGTGGGGTTTTGGGGCAGGAATGGGGGGATGTGTTGGGGGTGCATCACCATGGCTAGGACGGGGTGTTTCAAGAGTGAAGGGGGGCAGGAGGGATCGTGTACTAGTTGAAGGACCCTCGCGGTGATTGTTCGTCATGTCCATTGCTTCCTCATTCGGCACAACATAGGACTCCCAACGTGAAGGAGGGAGGGGAGGGCTCGATGGCCTTCTCTAGCGAAAGCAGGGTGCTGGCCTTTGCAGACCACACACATCGAGGGGGAAGTTGGGCCGCAGTTAACTACTGCTCAGAGGTTACTCCCCTTAGGGCAGGTGGGGTTCTGGCATCTGTGTGCCTGCTTTCTGTGGGGGAGGGTGCAGATCGGACATACTGGGTGGTCAACCTTGCATCTAGCTGAATGGTGTCCGTATTCCCAGCAGTTACGGCAGTGAGTGAGGCTGTTAGCCAAGTAGTCTCGTGCGATCTTACATCAAGAGGAGAAAAGGTAAGTGTTGCCCAGCAATGTGGACTCATCTTCAGGTTCCACTGTCACAACCATGGAGGTCGCCTTGTTTCGGAGTCTGGAGTCATGGTCAGGATTCAGGAAGTGGGTGCAGCCGATCTGGACATTCTTGACGTTCAGGATGGTGTTGCTGAGGGACTGCAGGAGGTCATCATCATCCTCTAGCAGGTATACGATAGGGAGAGAGTGTATTGCCAGCTGGACCTCATTGGGGGTAGGGCAGAAAGCAAGCCACTGAGTGTCTCCAGTCGGAAATGACTGGTTCAACTTGGCCGTGACGGGGTCGTATTAGGGGGCGTATGCGGTAGAGGGGACAAACAGGGAGAGGGCAAGAAGCGTGACTGCTCCTCTGTCATTGACTCGGGCAGAAAAAGATAGGGGTAGGGTGCAGCCTGCTTCTCATAGGACGGAGGCAGCATTGTCTGAGAAGGAGGCAGCTAAATGACCTGATAGGGAGTGCGGAAAAGGGGAAGACCTTAGGGCGAAAAAGCATCTCACAGCTGCTGGGAGCCTCCTTGGCCCTTTTAAGGGGGCTGAAGGGGCCAAACCAGGCGCCACCTGGGCAGCCGAGGGGGCACTTTTATTTTTGTTTGTTTTTCCTCTCTTCTTTTGTCCAACTGTAGAGGCCTGAGCGTAGGAGGTGGTGCTGGAATGAGCCAACATGCGTGGGATAGGGTAGAACTCTGAGAGGGGGGAGTACTTCCCTTCCCTGTACAGCTGGGCCTCTCGGGAGTGAGGGAATTTTGCCGCATGAAAGGCTGGGTCGCCGCACCATTTCTGGTCTTTCGTGCTGTAGCAGGGGATGTCCGTGTTACCCCCACCCTCATTGAGGTGGATCAGCTCATTGGTGCGGGTTGCGGTGGGGGGGGACGCGGCAGCTTCTTTACCCTTTCGGGAAGGGACTGTGTGAGCCTTGTGGGTAACAAGCACTGCAGGCGTGGGGGGTTGGGGTGGGGGTTTATGGCGGTATGATGGTTGAGGAAGGGGAGTAGTCAGCTGGGATGCTAGGTCACTGACCGACCGCTGGAGGGCGGAGAGTGACACTGCTGTGGTATCATTCTGGTTGGGGGGAGCAGGAGGGCGTGGGGGTTTTTCCCTACGGGAATAGAGTTCGTCGACTTGTCACAAAAGGCGAGCTGCTTCAAGGGCTAGTTCATCTATTGGAGTGGAAATAGCCCTTGATGCCAATAGTGAGGTGCACAGGAGGGGAAGGATTACAGCCTCTCCAGGGGAGAGGTCGTCAAGTTCCATAGAGCTAATGGGAGGGAAGAGCTGGATGGAGATTTCAGCATCGGTTGTGGACCATTTGAGGAGCTCCAGAAGGAGGGGGATCTGAGGGCGGACTCACGACACAGAGGAGTGTTCGGATGGCGGAAGGGGAACTGAAGCCATTCCTGTCATGAGAGGGAGGCCTTGGCCTGAGGGTCTTTAGGGTAGCAAGGATGTATGGGCACACCGGATGCTGATGGTATTGAAAACAAGGTAGGAATGTAGGGGGGGGGGAATAGTGTAAGCGGAGCGTGGCCTATCTACTCGGTCTTCCTGAACTCGTTATATAGTTGCCCTTCACGCCTTTGTGACTCATACTTCAAGTCACACGTCATATAAGACTCATAACTGTGAGTCATATCAAAACATTATAAACTAGTCATATTACCAAAATGCTCACATGCGCGAAACCCATGACCTCTAAATGAGGTCGTGTGCGAAATATATATATCATCATAAACCAATCATATGACTGCAGTGGTCATATATACGAAATTCATGACATCTAAATGAGGTCATGTGTGAAACATCACATACATATTACTCATAACTATGAGTCATGTGAAAACCTTTTCCTCACTAAGCCACATTCATGACATTAGCTCCTCCCTCCCTAATGTTTAGTCCCTTCCAGCTTAGAATCTCTCATTGTAGAGGTGGTCTCTGAACATTCTTGAGCATTAGGAACTATCCGCAGCTTCTCTGCAGAATCCGCACACCTTGTCGATAATGGCTCTTTGCTTGTGCCATTCCTTCCGTAGTCTTGTGTCTGATTTCGCTATCTTGTCCTCGCAGGAGGCGCTAACTATTTCCACCCCCCTTCTTGCTCCATCGATCATTTGCTGGTATCTCCTTTCCTGGTTTACCATGTGCGTGATTGTTTCCTGCTGCTGTTTCTTTTCCACCACTAGCCGATCATTTTCTTGTCGCAACCGCTCGATCGTTCACCCTTGTTCCTCCTTAGACATACAAGTTTTAGTATCCCCTTCCTCCCTAGGGTCCATCCTCGGAACCTTTTGAGTTGCCTGCTTGGCTTCCCATTATTGTCTGCAGTGATAGAGGCAGTACCTGCCCTGCAGTTCTGCCAGGAGATCTTATGGTGTGAGGGGCCGGTTGGTGGAGGTTGTGGTTGTGTTGCCCACTCGGCTTGGATTGGTGTGGTTGGTGGCGACTGCTTTGTCACCAACTTCTTACTCGCGAAAAAGTTGGTTTGTTGTTTTCGGTCCTAGTGCACGGGGCACCCATCATCTGTGCATGCCGTCCAGTGATAGAAGTTATAGTTTCTTTTGTTATTGTTGACCACCTTGGCCCACTCGGCCTCGATGGTCTTCTCCTCTTCCTCCTTCTTGATTCAGACTTCTTCTTCAGCCTCAGCCCACTTGGCTGTGTTGGGTGCAGGGATCGTGGGGCTACCCATGAGCTCGAAGTCGTCTGGAGCATCCGCGATGCTTGGTTGACGGCTTCTGTAGGTAGCTGTTACGATCCCTAACCGGTATCAGTTCTTAGCAACGGGTAGACGATACTTCTCTCTCTCTCGCTTGACGATAGTTCTTAGGCCTGTGCCTACGATAAGGTGGGGGAGACTCTCGTGTCTCTAGTCCTTAGCGCCTATCGTACTTTTTCTTCGACTTGACTCTATATCAGAGTCCTCGTCTCGTAGGTAGATATTCGTAAAGAGCGTAAAGGTTTTATATTCGTAATAGCATAAAGTAATAAGTAAGGAAATAACTTAGAACGAAGCGTGAAGAGCCTATCTACGGGGACTTTTTTTCTTTTTTCTTTTTTTTTTTCTTTTTTCCTCCTGTATTCGTTGTTATTTAGGGTACAAGAACTTGCATGCAGCGCTAGCTATGGCCAGCCCGGCGGGCAAAGGTCTCTCACCTTGGTGCAACCGCAAGCTCGCCGTCGGGCTCCTCCTCCCTGTTCTCACCTTCGGGGGAGACGTCTATT
>JACCEG010000726.1:12084-31185 GCA_014065205.1 Tuber brumale | reverse complement strand
TCGCTTCCCATGCTTCAGACGGCTGGGAACACGGTTTGCGGTACGCGAGAACTCTCCAATAGGCCTCAGGGTCGATCTCGCTTCTCCCCTCGGTCGGCTCAAGCGGTGGTATCCCATCCACTAAGTGACGCTATCTCTCGTAGAACAAGGGACTACATGAGAGAGGCGGTAAAACGCTTGCCTTCTGTTTCTGGGGACCGCCTAGACAGACACGAACATGATTACCGAGAGTTGACACGGTCGCGTTCGGTTTCCTTCCTGACCTGACGGTTGGATCGGCTTGCACCCTACTGCTACACCCTCACTCGGCTTGCACCCTACTGCTACACCTCCTTACCTCGATGTCCTTGGGGCGTCTCCACCGGGCTTCCCCGGCCTGGACGACATCGATCCTCCCAGCAATGCCGCGGGTTTCTTTTCTTTGATTAGGCCACGTTTGGGTACTGGGGCTTCTTTCTTCTGATGGGCTTGGGTGGCTTTCTTTTTACAGTCTCTACAGTTTGTGTATACAACAAGTTGCGGGGCGGGGGAGTTTTTTCGACTGCGCGGGGTGTTGGAGTTGGCGACTCTAGGAGAGACTCTTCCATGTTCAATTCCTGGGGCCTTCGGGCTGGGCACCTGGTTTCCGATGTTGATGGGCTTCGTGACGGTTTTTCTTCTGGCTGTTTCGGGCTGGAGTAGGGGGGGAGGTTTTTGCGTCGGTCATAGCTAGCTCTGCATACAGACGGTGTACCTTAAACACAGAATAAAATTGAAGAAAAAAAGAAAAAAAAAGAAAAAGAAAAAAGTCCGAGTAGATAGGCTCTTCACGCTTCGTTCTAAGTTATTTCCTTACTGATTACTTTATGCTTTTACGAATATAAAACCTTTACGCTCATTACGAATACCTACCTACGAGGAGAAGGACTCTGGTACAGAGTCGCGTTGAAGAAAGAGTACGATAGGCGATAAGGACTAGAGACACGAGAGTCTCTCCCACCTTATCGTAGGCAACGGCCTAAGAACTATCGTCGAGAGAGAAAGAGAGAAGTATTGTCCACCCGTCGCTAAGAACTAATACCGGTTAGGGATCGTCACAGATTGGGACCTGGTCTGCGCCAGTTGGGGGGAAGGGCGTGTCCTACGACTGGAAATTGGGGGACAGAGCGGTGTTGGCAAAGGATAGGTCTATTACCGAGGGACGGAGATCATGGTCAAAGGGGAAGTAGGTGAGGCTGCCCGTGGTGTTGAAGAGGGATAAGCCCGCGTCGGTGCCCCTCCGGAAAAAGGGTGTTGAAGCGCGGAGGTCTGAGATCGAAAAAAGGTGGCGAGGGTCCACTGAGGAATGATGAATATTGAAGTCTCTGATGACCAGCATCGCTGTGGTGGTGTGGGGGAAGGCTATCTCAAGAGGGATGGTCTGGCGAAAGGGGGAGCCGTCGCAGGTACTGTAGAGATTCACAATCCTAAATTTGGTAACAAAGGAGTCAAAGAAACTAATAGACAAATGAAAGTCAACGGCCATCCAGTCCCTCGCTTCTGCACAAACCGCGAGGACTGAGAACTGCTGAGTAGAGGAAAGGTGGAGGTAGCAGGCCACTCTGGGCTAGCCAGCATTGGGGCAGGGGGGCAGAAAGGGTCTGAAGCCAGTGAATGACGGGGGTCGGTTCCTATGTAGGGGGGGGTCTTGCAGGGCAACCAAGGTAGGGGGGAAATCAAAGAGAGAAAGAGAATTAAAAAGGGAAAGAAACACATCCCAACTTCACAAGCAGTTGTGTTGTAGAACGGATATGAGGTTAAGGGAGCCCACCGCCAGCGCGGAACTCACAGGAGAGGTGTGACTAGCCCTTACACGCCTTCCGGTGTCTCAGGCTGGGGGAGAGGAGTGGGAGATTCCTGCCATGTGGGGTTCGGCAGGGCACCTCCTTGGGGTTTTAGGGCAGGGACGGGGGAACGTGTTGGGGGGGCATCACCACTCCTAAGACGGGGTGTTTCAAGAGGGAAGGGGGGTAAGAGGGATCGTGAACCGGTCAAAGGGCCCTCGCCAGAGTTGTTCGTCGTGTCCATAGCTTCCTCATTCTGCGGAACAGAGGACTCCCTGTGGGGAGGAGAGGGGGGGGTCTCGATGGGCATTCTCTAGCGAAAGCTGGGTGTTGGCCCTGGGTAACCGCACACATCGAGGGAGAGGTTGGACAGCAGTCGACCACTGCTCTGAGGTTGCCGCCCTCAGGGCAGGTAGGGTTCTGGCATTGGTGTGCCTGCTTTTAGTGGGAGAGGGCGCAGATTGGGCATACTGGGTGGTCAATCTTGCATCTAGCCGAATGGTATTCGTATTCCAAGCAGTTACAGCATTGAGTGAGGCTGTTAGCCAGGTATGCCCTCTCGATCTTACATCCAGAGGAGAAAAGGTAAGCGTTGCGCAGCATTGTGGCCTCATTCTCAGGCACAACCGTGACAACAATGGAAGTCGCCTTCTTGAGGACTCTGGAGTGGTGGTCAGGATTTAGGTAGTGGGGGGAGAGGATCTGGACGTTCTTGATGTTCAGGATGGTGTTACTAAGGGACTGTAGGAGGTCGTCGTCGTCCTCCAGAACGTATGCAATAGGGAGGGAGTGTATCGCCAACTGCACCTCGTGGGGGGCGGGGCAGAGGGGAAGCCATGGAGCATCTCCGGTCAGGATGGACTGGTTTAGCTTGGCTGCCAGGGTGTCATAGTAGGGGGCATATGCGGTAGAGGGAGCAAACGGGGAGAGAGCAAGAAGTGTGACCACTCCCCTGTCGTTAATCCGGGCAGAGAAGGATAAAGGTAGGGTGCAGTCCACCTCACGAAGGACGGAGGCAGCAATGTCTGGGAAGGAGGCGGCTAGTTGATCAGACTGGGAGTGCGGGAAAGGGGAAGACCTTGGAGCAAAGAAGCGCCTCTCAGCAGCTGGCAGGTTCCTAGGCCCTTTTGAGGGGGCCGAAGGTGCTGATCCAGACTCAACCTGGGCACCTGCAGGAGCACTTTTTACTTTGTTTGCTTTTCCTTTCTTTTTCTGTCCAGCTGTAGCGGTCAGGGCATAAGAGGGGGCAGCAGACTGAGCCATCTTTTGCGGGACAGGGTGGAACTCGGAGAGGGGGGGGTACTTTCCTTCCCTGTATGTCTGGGCCTCGCAGGAGCGCGGGAATTTCGACGCATATGGGGCCGGGTCGCCATACCATTTCTGGTCTTTCGTGCTGTAGCAGGGGATGTCCGCGTCTCTCCCACCCTCATAGGGGGGGGTCAACACATCGGCGAGGGTAGTGGTGAGGGGCAACGCATCAATTTCCTTTCCCTTTTGGGAAGGGGCTGCCCGAGCTGTGTGGGTGACAAGCACTGCAGGTGCGGTGCGTTGGGGTGGGGGCTGTTAGTGGCTTGCTGGTAGTGGAAGGGGGGTGGTCAGCCGAGACACCAGGTCTCTTACTGACCGCTGGAGGGCGGAGAGCGATGCTGTTGTGGTGTCATTTGGGCTAGGGGGGGCAGGAGGGCGCTGGGGCTTCTCCCTACGGGAGCAGAGTTCGTCAACTTGTCCCGAGAGGCGAGCAACCTTGAGGGCCAGTTCATCGATTTTTGTGGAGATAGACCTTGATGCTAGAAGACAGATGCAGAGGAGGGGGAGAATGATGGCCTCCCCAGGGGAGAGGTCATCAAGCTCCGTTGAACTGATGGGCGGGAAGACCTGGTTGGAGATTCAGGCATCCGTCGAGGATCGTTCGAGGAGCTCAAGGAGCAGGCGAACATGAGGGTGCACTCCCGACATGGAGGAGTATTCAGAGGGGGGAAGGGGAACTGAAGCCATTCCTGTCATGACAGGAAGGCTTCGGCCTGATGACCTTTAGGATAGTACGAACGTAGGGGCACACCGGACGCTGTTTGTGTTGAAGATGAGGAAGAAATGTAGGGGGGGAAAAATAGCGGAAGCAGAGCGTGGCCTATCTCCTCGGCCTTTTTTTTTCTTTTTTTTTTATCTTCATATATTCTTTGTTTACGGTATAAGAACTTGCATGCAGCACTAGCTATGGCATAAAGAAAAACCTCAATCTCAAAAACCCACAACCACAAAAGAAATAATCACACCAAACTATAAAATCCTCCTAGTGGTATCTGATAGCCGACACGAAATCCCCAGGAACTAAAGCAGCAAAATACAAAACTCATGACGAAAAGCAAGTCCGACCGGCCACCAGAGGGGGGAGAGCGGGAGCATCTGCCGGGCGGAGGGGGGCAGGGGGCAGGCGCGAATGTTCAGTGCGCGAAAACAGTAAATCGGGAGACCCACGTCAACGGAAGCGGGTGCGAGTAGGGGGTCCCAGCATGCAGGTGGCATGCCAGGAGGGAAGCCTGTGGTGGTTACGTTCAGGTATCACGCCAGAGAGTGGAGGGAGTCTTTGTTGGTCCATAGGGGGCTGTCTCTGCCGACGTCCATGAGCCCCCGCAGGTGGCGCTCACGTGGCTCCTTGCGAGACTCGAAGTGCAGGATAGTATGAGCGAAGTCCTCCTCGTCTTCCACACAATAAGGACAGAGGGGGGAGGGGTCATCAGTGAACCAGGAGGGGTGGGCAGCGAGGTAGCTCTTGCCCGAGTGCATCTGATGGATCCTGCCCGCTATGAATCTCCCTAAGCCCATGAAAGGAGGGGGCTTAAGGGATACGGCATAAGGGTAGTGGGGAGGAGGGGGAACTGTGTGGACCAGTCCCGAAGGAGAGTATTTTGCAGTCTCAGCTTGAGTGATTGGTAAGACGGGGTCCCTACTGCTAAAGGACGCTGGCCAGGAGGAAGGAGGTTGGAGGAGGCCACTGCAACCGGGCCTAAAGGATTAATAAACTGGATGGTCCTGTGGGCAATTGTGTCCAACGGAAGATGTTTCCATATGGGGGGATAGGGAGGAGCGGTTTTCCAGAGAAGTGGGGTGTAGACGGACGTCAGACCGCTAGTGTATTGGCGGTGGTCCTCCAGAGCCCGAAAGGGAGAGGAGGTTGGAAAGGACTGGTGTAGCCTAGCCATCGCCGGGTTGGCCACAGGGGGGAGGCAGAAAAGCCTGATGGCTGCCAGCCTTTGTCGGTGGATAATCAGAAGCGGGAGGTAGGTCGAATCTCATGGCCTTAATCACCTCCTCAAGGGAGAGCCAATTGGTCATCGTCCACGGAGGGGCAGGGGGGGGAGGGCGGGCGAATGGCTGTGAAAGCGTGATTAGGACAGGGAGGTGGTTGGACCCTGTTAGGGGCAGTGGAGTCTCCCATGACCGAAGGTTGGGGGACATGGAGGAGTTGGCAAATGCAAGGTCTATGACTGAGGGGCATAGCCCGAAGTCGAAGGGGAAGTAAGTGAGTATACCAGGGGTGTTCCAGAGGCTGAAACCCTCTTCTGCAGCTTTTTCAAAGTAAGGCGCGGAGGCGCCCAGGTCCGAAATCGAAAAAAGGCGGCCAGGGTTTGCTGAGGAGTGGTGGATATTGAAATCTCCGACAACCAGCGTCGGTGTAGAGGTATGGGGGAAAGCAGCCTCTGGAGGGATGATTCGGCGAAAGGGGGAACCATCCCATGTGCTATAGAGGTTCACAACCCGGAACTTGGTAACGAAGGAATTAAAGAAGCCAACAGAGGAGTGAAAATCAACTGCCATCCAGTCCCTAGCCCCTGTAAAGACTGGGAGGACTGAAAACTGTCGAGTTGTGGAGAGATGGAGATAGCAGGCCACTCTGGACTTGCCACCAGTGGGGCAAGGAGGCAAAGAGGGTTTGAAACTTGGGTACGACGGGGGTCTGTTCCTGTGTAGAGGAGGGTCTAGGAGGGCAACAAGGGTAGGTGGGTATTCCAACAAAGAGAGAGAATTAAAAATGGAAAAAAACACATCCCAGCTTCCCCAGCAGTTGTGTTGAAGAACAGATATCGGGTTACGGGAGTCCGCCGCCAGTGCGCAACTCACAAGAGAGGTGTGACTAGCTATTACACGCCTTCCGGCGTTGCGGGATTTGGCAGGGCACCTCCTTGGGGTTTTGGAGCAGGAACGGGGGGGATGGGTTGGGGGGGCATCACTACGCCTAGGGAGGGGTGTTTTAAGAGCAAAGGGGAGTAGGAGGGATCGTGAACTAGTTGAAGGACCCTTGCCGGAGTCGTTCGTCGTGTCTATAGCTTCTTCATTCATTGGTGGAGGGGACTCCCCACGGGCAAGAGGGGGGGCAGGTCTCGATGGGCACTCTCTAGTGAAGGCGGGGTGTGGGGCTTTGCAGATGGCGCACATCGAGGGGGAGGTGGGGCGGCAGTCGACAACTGCTCTGAGATTACTGCCCGCAGGGCCGGTGGGGTTCTGGCATCTATGCGCCTGTTTTCTGTGAGATAGTGCACAGATTGGGCAGACTGGGTGGTCAATTTTGCATCTAGCCGAGTGGTGACCGTACTCCCAGCAGTTATGGCATTGAGTGAGGCTGTTAGCCGAGTATGCTCGGTCGATCTTGCATCGAGCGGAGAAAAGGTAAGCGTTGCCCAACATTGTGGCCTCATGCCTATCTCCTAGGCCTCTTTTTTCCTTTTTTTTCCTTTTTTTATTTTTATTTTCCTGTATTCGTTGTTATTTAGGGTACAAGAACTTGCATGCAGCACTAGCTATGGTATAAACAATCCCCATTCCTCCTTCCGACTGGCCCGACCGTATTCCCAGGACCCTCTGGTATGGGCCTAACCGCACATCTCGCCCCAAAGAAAAACCCATCCCTACCTCGCAAGCAAACTCAGAGAATAAGAGAAGCCTAACTAAGAAGAAAGCAGGAAAATATAGGAAGGTAACCGCCTGGAACATCTCAAGAAAGAACAAAAGAAAAACCGCACTGAAGATCCCACAACAACCATGCCAGGTATACGCGCTGGCAGCAGAAACCAGAGAAGTTATCCCGGAATGCGACGCAACTGAGAAAATGGGCCACCTGTGGTGAGGAGGCAGGCGAGGGTGGTGGAGTAGGGTGCAACCCAAGGGAGGGTGTAGCAGTAGGGTGCAAGCCGATCCAACCGACAGAACATGCCGGAAACCGAATGCGACCCTGTCAACTCTCAGTAATCACGTTCGTGTCTGACTAGGCGGTCCCCAACGGAACCAGGCAAGCATTTTACCGTGTCCCTCATATAGTCCCTTATTTCCAGAGAGAAAGCGTCAGTTAGTAGATGGGATACCACCCCTTAAACTGACCGCGGGGAGGAGCGAGATCGACCCGTGTGCCTGTTGAAGAGTCCTTGCATACCACAACCTGTATTCCCAGCCGTCTGAAGCATGAGAAGCGAAAGGTCGCCGACCGTTTGGAGGGGCCTCGCTAAGTGAGGAAGGGGGCGAGAAAGGGCAGCGCGAGAGGCGCACTGGCACCCAGAGGAAGGAAAGCCCTGACATCTTGAGAAAGCAGAAGAGGGCAGTGAGGGGAGGAGGGAAATGGCCGTCACTGCTAGGCCGAAGCTATCATAGGAGGAGAGGGGGGGTGGGTGGTTCGCGAACTCCATACACTGAGGGTTGATTTCAAGCACGTGGAAAATAGAGGAGACGGAGGATGCGTTATCTCCACGGTCTTTTTTTTTTATTTTTTTATTTTTTTTTTATCTTCATGTATTCATTGATTTATGGTACAAGAACTTGAATGCAGCGCTAGCTATGGCATAAACAAAACCTTAATCTCAAAAACCCGCAAGTAAGAAAAGAACTCTCGCACCAAGCTATAAAAACCTCCTGAGCGTGTCCGATAACCGACACCAAATCCCTAGGGAAATAAAACAATAAAACGCATGATCATGACGAAAAATAATCTCCTAGCAAACCAAGAAAACATAACAGGGGGAGGCCGGCCCCTTCATTGGGGAGCGAAGCCGTGGATCGGTAGAGCAGACGCGTCCGCGTTCGCGGGCGTTGGGGGTCCCACGCCGCTGGCAGCATACCCGGTGGTAATCCTGTCGCCGTGACGTTTATGTACCTGGCGAGGGAGTTGAGAGTGGATGGGTTTTACCAGAGGGGGCTGTCCCTATCTAACGAAGTGAGTCCTTGGAGGTGGCGCTCACGAGATTCCTTGCGGGACTCGCAGGACAGGATGGCATGGGTGAAGCCTTCTTCGACCTCCTCGCAAAACGGGCAGAGGGGAGAGGGGTCTTGAGTGAACCAGGATGGGTGGGCGGCGAGGTAGCTCTTGCCTGATCGCATCTGGTGGATCCTCCCCGCCATGAACCTGCCAAGCCCCATGAAAGAGTGGGGTATCAGGGACACGGGGTAAGGGTAGGTAGGGGGCGGTGGGAACTGGCCATTCCAGTCTTTGAGAAGTGCCGATCTGATTTTCAATTGGACAGACGGGTAGGAGGGGGTGCCTTGTCCTATCGGAGGACAGGCTGGCGGGAGAAGGTCGGGGGAAGCCACCGGTAGAGGGCCGGAAGCGGGGATGAAGGGGAGGGTTCGATGAGCAATAGCGTCAATTGGAAAGTACTTTCTTATAGGCGGGGAGGGGACAGGGGATCTCCCTGAGAGAGGAGCATAGACCGATGTCAGGCCTCGCATGTAGTGACAGTGGTCGTCGAGGGCCCTGAAGGGGGACGAAGTCGGGAACGTGGGGTGGAGCCTGGCAGTTGCCGGGTTGGCCTCCGGCGGGAGGCAGAACAGCCTTATGGCTGCAAGCCTTTGGCGGTGACGTATCAGAAGGGGCATGGGGGGCAGGGCTGACTCGCAAGCAAGGGTGCCGACATGAGTAGAGGAGAAGCAGTGCGTGACCCATGTCTGGACAGTCCTCCAGAACACCGACATGCGGTCGAGGAGGGTAAGACTTGCAGAGAAAAGGTCCGCGCCGTAAAGGAGGATTGGGGAGATCAACGATGCTGCCAAACGGTGGCAGAGGAAGGGAGCAAGGCCCTTACCGGGTCTAGATAATCTTCTGATGGTGGAGAAGGCGCCCAGGGCCAGTCAGAGTCTTCTAACATAGTGGGACGTGTTGCCTCTTGTGCCTGAAGTGGAGGAGGGCTCGAACCAGTAGCCGAGCTATCATATTAGCTTCGAGGGGCGGAAGACGAGTTCGTCCAGCAGGACCGGGATTGGGGGTGGGGGGATCTTCTGAGAGGGGGTCTCCCAGTGCATGAGTTCTGTTTTCGGGATCGAAATGGACACACCTAGCCTGCCGGCCTTCCGCTGGAGGGTTCTGGTGATGCCTTGCAGTCTCTAGATATTCCTCCGGTAAGAGCCCGTGGCTACCATAACCACGAAGTCGTCCACGTAGGATAGGATGAGGCCCCTAGGAACCGAGAAGTGGAGAGTAGAGACGTAAATAACAAAAAGCAGGGGGGAGATCGGGGAGCCCTGGGGGGTACCAACTGAGACAGGTGAGAAGATCTCAGGTGCACCTTGGAAGACCAGGCGGCAGGTGCGGCCTTAGAGGAAAGACCTTATCCACGAGACCATGTAGGGATTGACCGCTCTGGTGGCGAGTCTTTCGCAAAGTATCGGGGCCGAGACATTATCGAAGCCTCCTTGGATGTCTAGGAAAAGGGTCGACACCTTGAGCTTGGGGCGCATAAACAGCTGGACCTCATAGGAGAGGGTAGCCGCCGCGTCAAAGGTACTCAGACCAGGTAGGGAGCCAGTCTGGTTGGGGGAGAGGAGGCCCAGGAAATGAGCCAGGGCCGAAAGCCGGTTTGCCATCACCCTCTCCAGGATCTTTGAAACAGTTTCCCGGAGGACAATAATGCGGAACGATGAGGGGGTGTCATAGGAGGGTTTACCAGGCTTGTCCAGTACTATGTCGTTGGCCTTTTTCAGGGAGGGAGGGTGGTGCCCATACCAAACCAGGGGGCCCAAGAGGGATGTGAGGATGCTCGGGTTAATCAGATGGACCTTCTTCCAGACTGAGTAGGGTGTTTGGTCCGGCCCGGGGGCAGAGGACGAAGAGGACTTCCGAAGAGCCGCGGATACTTCTTCCGCCGACAGCTCTGGAACGTCTTTAAACTCACGAAGGATGCGAGGAGGGGGAGAGGATCCCTTCTCGGGGAAGAAGTGTTCGAGGAGGGCTTTGTTGATTTCGTTGGGGCTTTCTGCCCCCGGCATTTGAGGGAATCTGTCGGGCAGTTTGCCGAAGGCAAACCTTTTCACCGTCCCGAGGGTCTGGGGGTTCACCGTTTGCAGGAAGTTCTTCCGGTATTCATTCTTGGCCTTCTTGATAGCCTTGAAGTATAGGAGGCGTGACTCCCTGCACAATTCTTTGGACGAGGGGAGGGGGTCCTTGCGGGCCGCTCGGATGGTGGAGTGGAAGGCTGATCTTTGTGCTGTTAGGTTGGGGGTCCACCAAGGTTTCGACCTACAGGAGGGTCTTTTGTCGCGGGGGTGACCTTCGAGTTGGGACCTTATCCTATCCAAGGCCGTGTCAAACCAGATTGACAGTGTTCGTGGCGTAGGGAGGGAAGGAGGGGGGCGGAACTTTATCTTATTTAGTCCTTCTTCGAGGGCGGGCCAGTCGGTCTTCGTCCACGACGGAGAGGGGGGCGGGGGGCGGGCCAAGGGTTCCGATAGTCTGATGAGGATTGGGACGTGGTCTGAACCCGTTGGAGGGAGAGGGGTGCTCCAGGATCGGAAGTTGGGCGCGAGGGGGGCATTGGCAAATGCCAGGTCTATCACTGAGGGGTGGAGGTTCGAGTCCAATGGAAAGTAGGTGAGGGTACCGGGCGTGTTTAGGAGGCAGAAACCCCCTTCGGCAGCTTTCTCAAAGAATCGAGATGATGCCCCAAGGTCTTGAACCGAGAAGAGGCGACCTGGGTCAGCGGAGGGGTGGTGGATGTTGAAGTCACCGACGACCAGTGTGGGGGAGGCCATGGGGGTGAATGCAGCACCAGGCGAGATGGTCCTTTTGAAGGGGGAGCCGTCCCAAGTGCTGTAGAGGTTTACCACGCGGAACTTGGTTACAAAGGAATCAAAAAATCCAACTGAAGAAAAGAAATCCATTGCCATCCAGTCTCTTGCTTCAGAAAAAACAGGAAGGACTGAGAACTGTTGAGTGGAGGGAAGGTTGAGGTAGCAGGCCACTTTAGGCTTGCCACCGTTAGGGCATGGGGGCAGAAAAGGCTTAAAATTCGCAAATGCAGGGGGCTTGCCCCTGTACAGTGGGGGGTCTTGAAGAGCAACCAGGGTGGGGGGGTAATTCAGTAAAGAGAAGGAATTAAACAAGAAGAGGAACACATCCCAGCTTCCCAAGCAGTTGTGTTGTAGAATAGATATGGAATTATCGGAGCCCGTCACCAGCACGGAACTCACAGGGGAGGTGTGACCGCCTATCTCCTCGGTCCTTTTTTTTTCTTTTCTTTTTTTTTTTATCTTCATGTATTTGTTGATTTGTGGTACAGGAACTTGCATGCAGTGCTAGCTATGGCATAAACAAAACCTTAATCTCAAGAACTCGCAAATAACAAATGAAATCTCGCACCCAAACTATAAAAACCTCCTAAGTGTGTCCAATAGCCGACACCAAATCCCTAAGGAAATAAAACAATAAAACGCATGATCATGATGAAAAATACTCTCCTAGCCCAACAAGGAAACGTAAAAGGGGGAGGGCGGACCCTCTATCAGGGAGCGAAGCCGTGGATCGGCAGAGTGGACGTGTTCGCATCCGGCGGGTGTCGGGGGTCCCATGACGCTGTAGGCATGCCCGGTGGGAAACCTGTCGCCGTGACGTTTATGTACCTGGTGAGGGATTTAAGGGCGGCAGGGTTTGACCAGAGGGGGCTGTCCCTATCTAATGAAGTGAGGCCTTGGAGGTGGCGCTCACGAGGTTCTCTGCGGGACTCGCAGGTCAGGATGGCGTGGTTGAAATCTTCTTCGTCCTCTTCGCAAAACGGGCAGAGGGGAGAGGGGTCTTCCATGAACCACGATGGGTGGGTGGCGAGGTAGCTCTTGCCCGAACGCATCTGGTGGATCCTCCCTGCCATAAACCTGCCCAGCCCCATGAAGGGGTGGGGCATAAGGGGCACGGGGTAAGGGTAGGTAGGGGGTGGTGGGAACTGGTCGTTCCAATCTTTGATAAGCGCCGATCTTATTTTCAATTTAACCAACATGTAGGAGGGGGCGCCTCCACTCGTTGGAGGGCATTCTGGTGGGAGGAGATCGGGTGCAGCCACCGGCAGAGGGCCAGAAGCGGGGATGAAGGGGAGGGTGCGATGAGCAATGGCATCAATTGGGAGGTGCTTTCGTATAGGTGGGGAGGGGACAGGGGTCCTCCACGAGAGAGGAGCATAGACCGATGTCAGGCCTCGCATGTGGTGACGGTGGTCGTCGATGGCCCTGAAGGGGGATGAGGTCGGGAACGTGGGGTGGAGCCTAGCAGTCGCGGGATTTGCCTCCGGCGGGAGGCAGACCATTCTGATGGCTGCAAGCCTTTGGCGGTGACGTATTAGAAGGGGCATGGGGGGCAGGGCTGACTCGCAAGCCAGGGTGCCAATAGGTGTCGAGGAGAAGCAGTTCGCCACCCATCTCTAGACAGACCTCCAGAAGACCGACAAGCGGTGGAGGAGGGTAAGACTTGGGGAGAAGAGGTTCGCGCCATAAAGGAGGATCGGGGAGATCAGTGAAACTGCCAGTCGGTGGCAGAGGATGGGAGCAAGGCCCTTGCCAGGTCTAGACAATCTTTTGATGGTGGCGAAGGCGCCCTGGGCCAGACCCAGCCTTCTAACGAAGTGGGACGTGGTGCCTCTTGTGCCTGAAGTGGAGGAGGGCTCGAACCAGTAACCGAGCCAACGTATTAGTTTGGAGGGGCGGAAGACAATGTCGTCTTGTAGGACCGGGATCGGGGGAGGGGGGATCTTTTGGGAGGGGGTCTCCCAGTGCATGAGTTCTCTCTTTGGGATCGAAAAGGACACACCTAGCCTTCCTGCTTTCCGCTGGAGGATCCTGGTGATGCCTTACAGTCTCTGGATGTTTCTTCGGTAAGAGCCCAAGACAACCGTAACCGCGAAGTCATCCACGTATGATAGGATGAGGCCTCTAGGGACCGGGAAGTGAAGGGTTGAGACATAGATGACGAAGAGAAGGGGGGAGATCGGGGAGCCCTGAGGGGTCCCAACCGAGACGGGCGAGAAGATCTATGGTGCTCCCTGGAAAACTAGGCGGCAGGTGCGCTCGTGGAGGAAAGACCTTATGCACGAGACCATGTAGGGATTGACCGCTTTGGTGGCTAGTCTGTCGCAGAGTATCGGGGCCGAGACGTTATCAAAGCCTCCTTTGATGTCTAGGAAGAGGGTTGGGACCTTGAGCTTGGGGCGCATAAACAGCTGGACCTCGTGGGAGAGGGTAGCCGCCGCGTCAAAGGTGCTCAGACCAGGTAGGCAGCCAGATTGGTTGGGGGAGAGGAGGCCCAGGAAGCGAGCCAGGGCTGAGAGCCGGTTTGCTATCACCCTCTCCAGAATTTTTAAAACAGTTTCCAGGAGGACGATTATGCGGAATGATGCGGGGGTGTCATAGGAGGGTTTGCAGGGCTTGTCCAGCACTCTGCCGTTGGCCTTTTTCAGTGAGTGAGGGAGGTGCCCATACCTAACCAGGGGGCCCAAAAGAGATGTTAGGATGCTCAGGTTAATCAGATGGACCTTCTTCCAGACCGCGTAGGGTATCTGGTCCGGCCCAGGGGCGGAGGACGACGAGGACTTCCGCAAAGCCGCAGATACTTCTTCCGCAGACAGCTCAGGAACGTCTTTAAACTCACGTAGGATGCGAGGAGGGGGAGAGGACCCCTTCGCGGGGAAGAAGTGGTCGAGGAGGGCTTTGTTGATTTCGTTAGGGCTCTCTGCCCCCAGAATTTGAGCGAATCTGTAGGGTGGTTTGCCAAAGGCGAACTTCTTCGCCGTCCAGAGGGTCTGGGGGTTCGCCGTTTGCAGGAAATTCTTCCAGTACTCATTCTGCCTATCTCCACGGTCTTTTTTCTCTTTTTTTTTTCTTTTTTCTTCTTTTTTTTTTATGTTCATGTATTCATTGATTTATGGTACAAGAACTTGCATGCAGCGCTAGCTATGGCATAAACAAAACCTTAATCTCACAAACTCGCATGTAACAAAAGAACTCTCGCACCAAACTATAAAAACCTCCTGAGTGTGTCCGATAGCCAACACCAAATCCCTAAGGAAATGAAACAACAAAACGCATGATCATAACGAAAAATAAACTCCTAGCAGACCAAGAAAACAATCTCCTAGCGAACTAAAAAAGCATATCAGGGGGAGGCCAGCTCCCTTATCGGGGGGCGAAGCCGTGGATCGGCAGAGCAGACGCGACCGCGTACGGGGGGTGTTGTGGGTCCCACGCCGCTGGGGGCATACCCGGTGGGAAGCCCGTCGCCGTAACATTTATGTACCTGGCAAGGGAGGCGAGAGCGGAAGGGTTTGACCACAGGGGGCTGTCCCTATCTAACGAAGTGAGGCCCTGGAGGTGGCGCTCACGGGGTTCCCTGCTGGACACACAGGACAGGATGGCATGGGTGAAATCCTCCTCGTCCTCCTCGCAAAACGGGCAGAGGGGAGAGGGGTCCTCAGTGAACCATGATGGGTGGGCGGCGAGGTAGCTCTTGCCTGATCGCATTTGGTAGATCCTTCCCACCATGAACCTTCCAAGCCCCATAAAGGGGTGGGGTATCAGGGACACCAGGTAGGGGTAGGTAGGGGGTGGTGGGAACTGGTCATTCCAATCTTTGACAAGCGCCGATCTTATTCTCAATTTGACTGACATGTAGGAGGGGGTGCCTTCTCTGATCGGAAGATATGCTGGCAGGAGGAGGTCGGGGGAAGCCACCGGAAGAGGACCAGAAGCGGGGATGAAGGGGAGGGTCCAATGCGCAATAGCATCAATCGGGAGGTGCTTTCGTATTGGTGGGGAGGGGACGGGGGTCCTCCAAGAGAGAGGAGCATAGACTGATGTTAGGCCTTGCATGTGGTGACAGTGGTCGTCGATGGCCCTGAAGGGGGATGAGGTCGGGAATGTGGGGTGGAGTCTGGCGGTTGCTGGGTTGGCCTCCGGTGGGAGGCAGACAAGCCTTATGGCCGCCAGCCTTTGGCGGTGACGTATCAGATGGGGCATTGGGAGCAAGGTTGACTCGCAAGCAAGGATGCCGATGGGAGTAGAGGAGAAGCAGTTCGTGACCCATCTCTGAACAGTCCTCCAGAAAACCGACATGTGGTCGAGAAGGGCAAGACTTGGGGAGAAGAGGTCCGCGCCATAAAGGAGGATCGGGCACATCAGCGATGACGCCAGAGGGTGGCAGAGAAAGGGAGGAAGGCCCTTACCGGGCCTGGATAATCTCTTGATGGTGGCGAAGGCGCCTTGGGCCAACCCGAGTCTTCTGACGAAGTGGGAGGTGGTGCCTCTTCTACCTGATGTGGCGGAGGGCTCGAACCAGTAGCCGAGCCATCGTACTAGCTTAGAGGGGCGGAAGACGAGGTCATCCAGCAGGACCGGGATAGGGGGTGGGGGGATCTTCTGGGACGGGGTCTCCCAGTGCATGAGTTCTGTTTTCGGGATCGAGAAGGACACGCCTTGCCTGCTAGCCATTCGCTGCAGGATTTTGGTGATGCCCTGCAGCCTCTGGATATTCCTCCGGTAAGAACCCGAGGCTACCGTGACCGTGAAGTCGTCCACGTAGGATAGGACAAGGCCCCTGGGGACCGGGAAGTGGAGGGAGGAGACGTATATAATAAAAAGAAGGGGGAAGATTGGGGACCACTGGGGGGTGCCAACCGAGACAGGCGAGAAGATCGGTGGCGTGCCCTGGAAAACCAGGCGGCAGGTGCGGCCGTGGAGGAAAGACCTTATCCACGAGACCATGTAGGGGTTGACCGCTCTGGTGGCGAGTCTGTCGCAGAGTATTGGGGCCGAGACATTATCGAAGCCCCCTTTGATGTCTAGGAAAAGGGTCGAGACCTTGAGCTTGGGGCGCATAAACAGCTGGACCTCATGGGAGAGGGTAGCTGCCGCGTCAAAGGTACTCAGACCAGGTAGGGAGCCAGTTTGGTTGGGGGAGAGGAGGCCCAGGAAACGGGCCAGGGCCGAGAGCCGGTTTGCCATCACCCTCTCCAGGATCTTTGAAACAGTTTCCAGGAGGACGATTATCCGGAATGATGCGTGGGTGTCGTAGGAGGGTTTACCAGGCTTGTCCAGCACTATGCCGTTGGCCCTTTTTAGTGAAGGAGGGTGGTGCCCATACCTAACAAGGGGGCTCAAGACGGATGTTAGGATGCTTGGGTTGATCAGGTGGACCTTCTTCCAGACTGAGTAGGGTATTTGGTCCGGCGCGGGGGCCGAGGTCGATGAGGACTTTCGTAGAGCCGCGGATACTTCTTCCGCCGATAGCTCAGGAACGTCTTTAAACTCATGTAGGATGCGTGGGGGGGGAGACGACCTCTTCTCTGGTAAGAAGTGTCCGAGGAGGGCTTTGTTGATTTCATCGGGGCTTTCAGCCCCCGGGATCTGAGGGAATCTTTCTGGCGGTTTGCCGAAGGCGAACTTCTTCGCCGTCCAGAGGGTCTGGGGGTTTACCGTTTGCAGGAAGTTCTTCCAGTATTTGTTCTTGGCCTTCTTGATGGCTTTGAAGTATAGGAGGCATGCTACCCTGCACGATTCTTTGGACGAGGGGAGGGGGTCCTTGCGGGCAGCTCGGACGATGGAGTGGAAGGCTGATCGCTGTGCCGTCAGGTTGTAGGTCCACCAAGGCTTCGACTTACCGGAGGGCCTTTTGTCGGGGGTGTGACTTTTGAGTTGGGACCTTATCCTGTCCAAGGCCGTGTCAAACCAGATTGACATCGTCCGTGGCGTAGGGAGGAGGGGAGGGGGGCGGAAGTTTATCTTCTTAAGGCCTTCTTCAAGGGAGGGCCAGTCGGTTTTTGTCCACGACGGAGAGGGGGGAGGGGGGCGGGCCAAGGGTTCTGATAGTCTGATGAGGATTGGGACGTGGTCTGAGCCTGTTGGGGGGAGAGGCGTGCTCCAGGATCGGAAATAGGGCGCGAGGGGAGCGTTGGCAAATGCCAGGTCTATCACTGAGGGGCGGAGGTTCGAATCGAAGGGAAAGTAGGTGAGGGTACCGGGCGTGTTTAGAAGGCAGAAACCTCCTTCGGCAGCTTTTTCAAAGAATGGAGAGGATGCCCCAAGGTCTTGAATTGAGAAGAGGCGACCTGGGTCAGCGGAGGGATGGTGGATGTTGAAGTCACCGACGACCAGCGTGGGGGAGGGCGTGTGGGGGAACGCGGCGTCAGGCGAGATGGTCCTTTTGAAGGGGGAACCGTCCCAAGTGCTGTAGAGGTTTATCACACGGAATTTGGTTACAAAGGAGTCAAAAAATCCAACCGAGGAAAAGAAATCCATTGCCATCCAGTCTCTTGCTTCCGAGAAAACAGGAAGGACAGAGAACTGTTGGGTGGAGGGAAGGTTGAGGTAGCAAGCCACCTTAGGCTTGACACCGTTAGGACATGGGGGGAGAAAAGGCTTAAAATTCGCGAACACAGGGGGCTTGCCCCTGTACAATGGGGGGTCTTGAAGGGCAACCAGGGTAGGGGGAAAGTCCAAAAGAGAAAAGGAATTAAACAAGGAGAGAAACACATCCCAGCTTCCCAGGCAGTTGTGTTGTAGAATGGATATCGGATTAGCGGAGCCCGTCGCCAGCACGGAACTCACAGGAGAGGTGTGACCAGCCATTACACGCCTTCCGGCGTCTCAGGCAGTGGGATAGGAGTGGGAGTTGCCTGCCATGCGGGGTTCGGCAGGGCACCTCCTTGGGGTTTCGGAACGTTTGCGGGGGGATGTACTGGGGGGGCATCACCACACCTAGGGCGGGGTGTCTCAAAATCGATGTGGGGCAGGAGGGGTCATGTACCAGTTGAAGGACCCTCGCCGGAGTCGTTCGTCGTGTCCATTCTTTCTTCATCCTGCGGCATAGGGGGCTCCCTGCGGAGAGCAGGGGGGGCGGGTCTCGATGGGCAGTCTCGAGCAAAGGCCGGGTGGGGGCCTTTGCATACGGCGCAGAGTGGGGGAGAGGTCGGGCAGCAGTTGGCGACTGCTTTGAGGTTTCCGCCCTTCGGGCAGGTAGGGTTCTGGCATCTGTGTGCCTGTTTTCTGTGGGAGAGTACGCAGATGGGGCAGATCGGATGGTCGATCTTACATCTAGCTGAATGGTGTCCGTATTCGCAGCAGTTACGGCACTGAGTGAGGCCGTTAGCCGAGTATGCCCGCTCGACCTTACATCGAGAGGAGACAAGGTAAGAGTTGCCCAGCATTCCGGTCTCATCCTCCGGGGCCACAGTGACTACTACCGAGGTTGCCTTTTTTAGGATCCGGGAGTCGCGGTCGGGATTGAGGTAGCAGGCAGATAGGATCTGGATGTTTTTTATGTTGAGTATGGTAGTCGACAGGGACTGCCTATCTCCACGGTCTTTTTTTTTTTCTTTTTTCTTTTTTCACTTTTTTTTTTTTTTTTTTTTAATTTTTTTTTTTTTTTTAAGGTACACTGTCTGTATGCAGCACTAGCTATGACCGACGCAAGAAACCTCCACCCCTACTCCAGCCCGAAACAGCCAGAAGAAAAACCGACACGAAGTCCATCAACATCAGAGACCAGGTGCCCAGCCCGTGGACCCCACGACTTGAACGCGGAAGGGTCTCGCCTAGAGTCGCCAACTCCAACACCCCGCGCAGTCGAAAAAACTCCCCCGCCCCACGACTTGTAGTATACACAAACGGTAAAGAGTGTAAAGAAAAGCCACCCAAGCCTATCAGAACAAAATAAGCCCCAGTACCCAACAGTGGTCTAATACAAAAAAGAAAAGAGCCCGCAGCATTGCTGGGAGGATCGGTGCCGTCCAGGCAGAGGAAGCCCGGTGGAGACGCCCGGGGGGCATCGAGGTAAGGTGGTGTAGCAGTAGGGTGCAAGCCGAGTGAGGGCGTAGCAGTAGGGTGCAAGCGGATCCAACCATCAGGTCAGGAAGGAAACCAAACGCGACCGTGTCAACTATCGGTAGTCGTGTTCGTGTCTCTCTGGGCGGTCCCCAGGGAGGAAGGCAAGCGTTTTCCCGCGTCTCTCATGTAGTCCCTTGTTCTACGAGAGATAGCGTCACTTAGTGGATGGGATACCACCGCTTAAGCC
>JACCEG010000725.1:0-27172 GCA_014065205.1 Tuber brumale | reverse complement strand
AAAAAAAAGTCCGAGTAGATAGGCTCTTCACGCTTCGTTCTAAGTTATTTCCTTACTTATTACTTTATGCTTTTACGAATATAAAACCTTTACGCTCTTTACGAATACCTACCTACGAGAAGAAGGACTCTGGTACAGAGTCGAGTTGAAGAAAGAGTACGATAGGCGATAAGGACTAGAGACACGAGAGTCTCTCCCACCTTATCGTAGGCAACGGCCTAAGAACTATCGTCGAGAGAGAAAGAGAGAAGTATCGTCCACCCGTCACTGAGAACTGATACCGGTTAGGGATCGTAACACTATGCTAGTCCTTAGTGAGTACTAGAACTAGCCTCTCTGCTACAAAAATATCCTGAATATCTGCGTAAAAATAGGAGACACAGCTGGAAATCTATTTTCAGTTCTCAAAGAATTGTAGAGAGAAAATGCACTAAGTACTGACTGCAAAATTGAGTGATAGTTTAGTTCTGCTAGTGGTAACTTGACCCCAAGCTGGGTATGGTTCATTTTCATAGTATATTTATTAGCTTTTACAACTACATATAACATTATATATTGCATTCATAATTGGCTAAGTGAACATCAGATTACTCAGTGTTCCCCTTACCAATAGTTATAATACTTCACTGCCTGGTTCTACCCAATGCCAGTATTCTAACTGGCTAAATAATATATACTTGGCACTAATACTGGTGGAGTCAGAGCATGTTAGAGAACAGGTATTTTTTGGTAAGGGTCTGACCAAGTGCTGACCTTGATGCAAGACTCCTTCAGACTCCTTTGAATACAGTATTCAATACATAGAGGGCTAATCCTATTTGATACCGGCTTTCTGATACACCATAGAGTGTCTGCTCGATGCTAATGGCCATAGGATTACGGGCAGTTATAGAAGTGGTATTCTCTTGGTGAGGCTTTAGCTAAGTGCTGACTTTAACAAAACCTTTTTTCATATCCCTTTGGATACATCATCTGTTGTATTGAGGGCTAGTTCTATTCGATGTCAGTCTTCTAATAAGCTATAGAATGACTGTTCGAGACCAATTTTCATTGAGGTATAGGTAGTTATGAAAGTAGTATTCTCTTAGCGAGGCTTTAGGTAAGTGCTGGATTTGACGCCAAATCTCTTCAGGGCTTTTGAGTTGCAGCTTCTGATACCTTGGAGCCTGGGTCTACCTAGCACCAGTCTTACAAAGAGGTATAGAATGTCTACTCAACGCCAATACCCATAGAGTTACAGGCTATTATGGAAGTGATATTCTGTTAGTGAGACTTTAGCTAAGTACTAAACCTGATGCTAGATTACTTCAGGAAGTTTGAGATGCAGCATCCTATATCTTAGCGCCTAGGTCCACTTGATGCCAGCCTTCCAATAAGCCATAGAATATCTACTTGATGTCAATATTGATAGAGCTATGAGCTGTTCTGGAAGTAGTATTCTCTTTGCTCGGCTTTAGCTTAGTCCTGCCTTTGACACCTGACCTCTTCATAGTCTTTAGGACCTAACTTCTGATACTTGAGCACCAAGTCCTATACAGCATCAGCCTTTCAACAGTTCAAAGAATGTCTTTTTAACACTAATAACCATAGAGTTACAGGCTGTTATGAATGTGGTATTTCCTGGCGAGGCTTTTACTAAGTGCTAACTTTGATGCCAGATTCCTTCAGAGCCTTGTGACCTAGTGTCTGATACTTTAGCTCCTAAATCTACTCGACCCCAGCCTTCCAACAGTGTGAAGAATGTATATCCAATACCTGTAACCATGGAGGTATAGGCTATTATAAAAGTTGTATTTCCTAGTAAAGTTTTGGCTAAGTGCTAAATTTGACTCCTAATACCTTCACAGCCTTGGTGACACAGCTTCCAATACTTGAGCACCAAGTTCTACCCGCTGCCAGCCTTCCAAAGGTTCCAGGTAGATCTACTCGACACAAATAAATATGGGGTCACAGCATATTGTAAAAGTGGTATCTCATGCTGAGCCTTTAACTAAGCGTAGACTTTGACTCCAGGTTCATTCAGACCTTTTAGGATGCAGCTTCAAATACCTAAGCACTTAGTTCTATTTAACATTCAACTTACAATAGTCTAAAGTATGTCTACTCGGTGTTAATAACAATGGTGTTACAGTCTGTTATGAAAATGGTATTTCCTCAGAAGGAGTTAGCTAAGTTCTAACTTTGATACCACATTCTTTCAGAGTCTTTGCGTACAACTTCTGATACTTTAGCTCCTCAAACTAATTAATACCAGCCTTCCGACAGTTTAAAGAATGTCAACTGAATGCTAATAACTATGGAGCTACCATCTGTTATGTCTTTTACTAGTCTAGTACTTACTGTTTCTGTATACTAGCTTTTGTAAGATACTTGTACTATAATGAAGACAATTTCTGTAGACAAATTTTCTAAATTTCCAACAGTGACCAAGGTCAGCAGTATGAGTTACACTCTTGTATCCTGGGAATCTAGTAATTTAGTAGATACCTTAGACTCCAGATTCCAGTACGACATTCAGATAAGTCTCTGAGATTTGATTGCTATATCTGGTTATGCCCCATATTTTCAATGTATTTGGTTACAATATCTGGATATGTTTCTCACATTCACTTGCTATGTCTGTTTGTGCTCTGTATTCCTTGTGGATTTGGTTACTCTATCAGGTTGTGTCCTGTGTTTTTTGTAGATTTGGTTGCTATAATTAGTTATATCCTTTGTATTTGGTATTTGGATGGGTGTGTTCTGGGTGTAGTTGCTATGTCACCTCGTATTCGGAATCATGATACACATTCCAGCATTTTGTGCATCAGACACATACAATGCACTAGATGTCAGAGCTTATTTTTGCTGATATTGTTAAAGAGGCCTATATGTCTAGCTCAGTAAAACTAATGGATAGAAGATATATCTTATAAATTGTATAATAAGAGAAATGAGATAGAAGGTAAGTGATCTTTTCTACCTTTATATAGTGAACAACTTTTCCATCTGTCAACTTCCACCTATAGGTATATATTGCAATCAGCTCATCTTCTTCTTCCATTATCCTTAGAAGAAACTTTTCTACCTTTACTATAGTCATGAACTAAGATCGATATCTATAGGTATTTTCAAACTAATCAGATTAAAAAGAATTTTTAGAAACTCGAACTTGTAATATAAGAAATGATTTGTGATATGGAAAGAAGTAAAAGTATTATGATTCTCTTTGTAATAGGTTTATCTATTAACTTCGTCACAATAACCTACTTTCAAATCTAACTAAAACATAACTGTAGTCTATTTCATCAAATCTCTTTTTCGTGGTTTATATTGGAAGTTTTACCTCTACCTTTATTTTTACTTTTGTTGCATTTGATCTTCTTAATACAGGTTAATTATATTGGTTAGTTCACAGAAAAGTGAAGATATTTCAATAAACCTTATAATAACCATACTAGTGCCACAGTTGTGGCTGACTACTACAACCATGGTACTCCTTCAGAGTCCCCGCCAGCTTAACATAACTTGACAGCTCAACATGACTTGTGGCTCAACTAAACTCGGGGGTGGCTCAATGCAACCTTTTTTTGTAGGAGAGAGGATATCCAAAATGTGGACCACTGGTATTTCAAAATGAAATACCTTATATAATCAGGGTTAGAGGTAGCTTACTTTGTTTCTCAATACCTAATATAAGGAGTTTAACTAGAATAGGTCTAGATAGTTTGAGAGCTTGTAAACTTTTTGTATTAAATACATGAGATGAGGATGAACTAATTCAAAAATATAATAAAGAAAAAGAGAATAAAAATACAGGACTTTAGCTAAAACCAATAGTGCTGGCATGCCTGTTTGAGTTATATCTCCGGTGGACAAGCCTTTTATATTTAGGAGAAGTATATATGACTTTAGACCGATATGGTTCCATAATTCTATTCATTCGAGACTAGTACTTCTCTATTCAATGATTCAAAATCATATTCACAGTGTTCTTTAGCATAATGTTTTTCTGTATCCCAATTATATGGGATAAGGTTGAGCTTATAGTAGAAAAAAGAGTAGAAAATTACCTTATAGCCAATATCAATGATGGCTTGCTTAGCTTGACTTTTCTGATTTTGAAAGTCAGATTGTACAGTAAGTAGTGCTTGTACAAATACAAACAAAAGTTGTGTTGAGCCACTAAAAGGTGAGTTTAGTTACAAGTCACATTAAGCTGTAAAGTTATATTGCACTGGTAGGCACTCTGGAGGTGTGTCCATAGTTGCTCGCTCACTCACAACCTCTGGTTGTGATAGCCAGCTACAACCATGGTATGAGTAGATTCTACTCCTCAAAATATTTCAAAATTTGCCCACATGTGTATTTAGGAGTGGGCTCTAATTTTATGTAAAAGATTATTTTAAGGCAAATTTTCAAAATAATTATTGCAGGTGTAATATTGCTGCAGTTTTTAAATTAAATATATTTTCAAAGGTCCAAGGTGTATGGTTCATGGCATTCAAAACCTGCACCAAATATTTCACAACTTTTGAATTGACAAGGCTCTACAACAAGCAGTATTATGTGAAAGAAAAAAACTCAGGGTTGACAAGAAAGAGATGGAAAATAACTGAAAGATTTTCTTTCATTTACCTGGTCCCAGGTTGGAGAGCTTTGACAATTTGAAACGTTGTACTTTTGGTCAAAAAGTGAAAAAAGTTTTACATCAGTCACAGTTTGAATACTTAGTAATCAAATATTAATTGTTTATGAAATTGAGTTTTGGCTTAAATAAACAATGTTGTACACTAAAAGAAGTAAATATAAGCTGCAACCTATATGTGATGTTAACTCTAATGACAGCTAGAATTATTTCTTCAGTATATAGTTATTATAATCTCATATTATACATCTCTAAATATATTTCTAATATATTATTACTCAAACTCTGTACAAAAAAGAAATTCAAGTTTTGGTATCCAAAGAGGCACAGCCACATGTAACACAATTTTTCAGCCTCTTGTATGATTCGAATAGCACAAACTATACTCTACTTGCTACTAAATATTTGGCACTATAGAATTTGTTTTGTTGTTGTTGGCAATCCTGGTACTTTGCTCTGAAATATATACAATTGATCTATCTAGAGGCTACCACACAGATACCATTTGGGATACTCTCAAAGTACCTGTTATAATAGTATCAGTAATACTAGCTATCGAATTTATATGTAGTAGCACAATCTTAATAGCTTGAGTACAAGAATATGGCATAGTATTTAAAGATATATGGTGGACATACTTGAATGAGAAGTATAGTAGTAGGAAGGCAGATTGGTAGTCATTCTTAGCCTTAATTCTTTCTAATACTCGGAGCGGTAACTAGCTATAGATACAGGTGCACATACTTAAGTGAAGAAAAAACGCACAGGAAAATCTTGTAAGAAACATAAGTGTGAACAAGTTTGACCCTGAAAAACTTTCAAGAAAATCTCAAATAAAATATATATAACTGTAATAATGTGAGAGATTTTAAGTGGAAAATCAACATACAATGTATTTTCTGAAAAGGTCACAGTACATAAATAAAAATAACTAAAATATCCTGCACATACTATAAGAAAATGTATATCCAATTATCCCATCATTATTATGAAATACAAATAAAATACCTGTTGTATATGCTTTAGCTGTAGTAATGTTCGTAATCTATAAGTAAACCAGAAATATAACTAAGGAGAGAAATACAAGTTATTTAAAGAAAATATACTTATGAAACGAATAGGAGGAAATTTCATCACTAGCTGATTGTACAAGCATTGTACAACTGTTAGATATATCTATCAGCTATCTTCTTAATGATATTTTAAAGGCATATTATTGTTCTTAATTATTTACATTTATTTAATTTACAGTTAAGTACTAATACACTATGAACAAATCAAAAATGTAAAATAATAGAAGAAAATGAAACTGAGGAGAAGGATATCAAAGAGAAGGAGAAGCTTAGAGAAAGTAAGAAGAGACAATAATGGGTAATAATTACTGTAGTTATCAGAAAATGCTAAGAAGAATTTGGCATTAGCCAAAAAGAAGTTATAATTCAATGCTTATATATAGTTGAGCTTTCCTTACTAATTGATAGCAGCTATGATAGAGAACAATCTCTTAAAGGTATCAAGATAGAACAATTAGTAGAGACCCATCAAGACTAAAATATTGAAGGACTAGAGCAACTTACATTAGATGTTGACTTAAGGGGAAAAGAGTCATTCCTATCAGATCAGGATGAGAATGAGTTTCATTCTTCTGATGCAAGACTGTTATGGGAGGTATTTAAGTAGTTAGAGTTAGAAGAATAATTTTTTCTAGTTGTTTATCTATTTATCTATTTATCTATCTATTTGTTTCTTTGTTTATTCTGTTGTTGATTCCTTTTTCCCTTTATTTTTAATTTTTATCAATTGCTTTCTATTCTTTGCAATTAATATCAAATTATTTATTTCAGGTCAAATTGATATTGCATTAACCTCTAGTTGTATTGTGATATCCATGTAGCTTGGCTACACCTTAATTCAACCTACCCACATGCCCATGTCATTCACTTGTTCAAGTTAATACAGTAATACTATTTGTGAAATATTGATATAGTTAAGCTGTTTCATCAGCAAAAATAAACTCACGAGTCTGGTATATTCGATATGTCAGACTCACAGAATGCCAGAATATGAGGCATGATTGACTATGTGAAGTGACCTAGCAATCATGCCCAGAATGCACCAATTCAAGTACTGGATCTATACAATGCAACAAGTTATGACAATCAAATCCACAAAGAATATAAGATACAACTAGACATAGCAACTAAAGCAACGAAAAATATAAGACACAATCAGATATAGCAACCAAATATTAGAGACATATCCAGAGAGAGCAACTAAGTGTTCAGGAGACAAAGAATGTAACCAAATGTGGCAACAAGATGTTTAGGACGTATTCAGATGTTGTACTAGCATCTAGAGTGCATGGTATCTATCAAATCACTACATTTACTGGACACAATAGTGTAACTCATACTACTGACCTAGGTCACAGTTGGCAATTTACAAAATCTGTCCACTCAAATTGTCGTTATTATGGTACAAGTATCTTGCAAACTAATATACAGAAACAGCATATACTAGAATAGTAAAGAATATAACAGACAGTGACTCTATTGTTATTAGTGTTGAGTATGTATCTTTTACACTATTCGAGAGCTAGCATCAAGTGAGACTAGAGGCCAAAGTATTGGAGGCTGTGTTATAATGTGTGTGAAGGAATTTACAGTCAAAGTCAGTACTTGGCCAAGGTCCCACCGGAGAATACCACTTTTATAACAGGCGGTAGCTGCATGGTTGCTTAAGTTAGGTAGATGTTCTATAAGCTGTTGAAATGCTTACATCAGGTAGGTCTAGGAGCCAAAGTATTGAAAGCTCCACCACAAGGACTGGGGAGGAATCTGGTATCAAAATCAGTACTTAGCCAAGGGATTACTAGGAAATACCATTATCATAACAGGGGGTAACTCCATAGTTGCGGATATTGAGTAGTGGTACTTTAAACTCATTGGAATGCTGACATGCGATGGGCCTCGTGGCTAAAATATCAGAAGCTATATTTCCATGTTTCTGAGAGAATTTGGTATCAAATCCAGCACTTAGCTAAATCTTCTTCAGGAAATACTACCTTCATAATAGGCTGTAACTTCACACATATTAGTGTCGAGTAGATGTTCCTTATACTATTAGAAGGCGGGCATTATGTAAACCTTTGAGCCAAAGTATCGGAAGCTGAATCCCATAGTCTGTGAAGATATCTACTGCCTAAGTCAGCACTTCACTAAAACATTGCCAGGAAATACCACATTCTTATCAGGCTGTAACTCCATGGTTATTGTTGTCAAGTAGTCATTCTATAGATCCTTTGGAAGGCTGGCGTTGAGTAGATCTAGGTATCAAAGTATCAGAAGATGAGTTGTAAGGACTCTGAAGAGTTCTGCTATCAAGGTCAGTACTTGGTCAAAACCTGGTCAGGAAGTACCACTTTTATCACAAACTGTAACTCCATGGTTATTGGTGTCAAGTAGACATTGTTTGTACCAGTAGAAGACTAGCATCAAGTAGGCCTAGGGGCCAAGGGATTGGAAGCTGTGTGCTAAGATTTCTGCAGGAATCTAGTAACATGTTCAGTAGTTAGCTATAGCCTCACCAGGAAATACCCCTTGCATCATGGACTGTAACCCTATAGTTATTGGTATCGGGTAGACGTCCTTTACATAATTGGAAGGCTGGCGTCAAGTAGGTCTAGATATCAAAGAATTAAAAGCTGCGCTATAAGGACTTTGTTGTTAGGTATTCTACCTATCCTCCGATGTCAATATGTATGCTGCGACAGGCAACAGCTCTCTGTTAGTCTCCTTGTAATAGTGCGATACTTCTCTTCCTTAGTGCGCCGTTACTGCGTTCTTTCTTCTTACCAAGACCTCGATTATTATTCTTAGACAGTTGCCTACGTTGCTTCCTTGAACACTAATAATCAAGTCGTATCGCAGTAGAATTCTCGAAGTTGTAGAATAGAATCTATTCTTAATATTATAGGTAAGCAAGTATAATAGGTAGTTGTGTGAAGAACTAACTACCAGGATCTACCGGCCTCCTTTTATAGTCCTTCACTCAACCCGCTTATAAATCAAAACAACTATTAGTCATAACTGTGACTCATGAAAAACATCACATGACCGCATCATTGGTCATGTGCCTAAACCACCTGACCTCTTAATAGGTCATGTGCGTGAAAGTAACTCAAACTGCGCAGCCCCCTTAGCCTCGTGCGCTGCCTCCATGACCTCTTAATAAGTCATGTGCGTGAAAGTAAATCAAACTGCGCAGCCCCCTTGGCCTCATGCGCTGCCCCCATGACCTCTTAATAGGTCATGTGCGTGAAACAACATATAATCCATAAAACCTCATGACGAATATCCTCGTCATGGTGAAACGTCTCCTTCCACTACTTGCCACAAACGTCTCCTTCCACTATCTGCCACGCGACTGTGACATTTGTAGAAACCTGGTATCAAAGTCAGCACTTAGCTAAAGCCTCACCAGGAAATACCACCTTTATCACAAGCTGTAACTTCATAGTTATTAGTGTCGAGTAGATGGTCTTTATACCATTAGAAGTCTGACATCAAGTAGGCCGAGATACTGAAGTATCGGAAGCTATGTCACATGGACTCTGTAGGAATCTGGTATTAAGGTCAGCACTGAGCCAAAGCCTTACTAGGCAATACCACTTTCATAATTGGCTGTAACCCAATGGTTATTGGTAGCAATACAATGTTCTTTATGCGGTTACAAAGCTGGTATTGTGGAGATCTAGGAGCTAAAGCATCAGCAGCTATAACCTAACAGCTGTGAAGATATCTGATATCAAATCAGCACATGGTGAAAGTCTTGCTATGGGAACACCACTTGCATAATACCCTATAACCCCATGGATACTAGTGTTAAGTAAACAGTCTATAACTTACTGGAAAGCTGGTGTCGAGTAGACCTAGCTGCAAAAATATTAAAAGCTGCATCAAAAGGACTCTGAAGGAATCTGGCATCAAGGTTAGCACTTAGCCAATACCTCGCTAAGAGAATATCACTTCTATAACAGCCTGTAACACCATTGAAGCTGAGAGCAAGTAGACACTCGGTAGCCTGCTAGAAACCTAGTGCTCAGTAGAATACTCTCCCATGGTATCGCATGCTCCTGCCAAAGGACTCGGATGGAGTTATGAGTCAAAGTCAGCATTTAGCTAAAGTCTTGCCTGGAAATACCACTTGTTTATCAGGTTCTAACTCAATGGCTATTAGTACCAAGTAGACATTCTTTAGTCTAGTGGAAAGCTGGCATTAGGTAAAACCAGGCATTGAAGTATTATATCTATTGGTAGTCGGAGCTTTAAGGAATCCAATATTTACTTTGCTAACTGTGCAGGTAGAAAAGAATATTATATGTGGTTTCAAGATCTAATGAATGCACTGGGAAAATGAACTACTGGTACACTGAGCCTGAGGTCAAGTTACCACTAGTAGAACTCAACTATCACTTGCTTTTACAGTTATTACTTAAAGCATTTTTACTCAACAACTCCTTTGAAACTTCAAATAGATTTCCTGCTATGTCTCCTGCTTTTGCTACTATATAAAGGTTAGCTTTATAGCAGAGAATCTTGATCCAGTACTTGTGAGGGCTAGCATCGTATCAGATCTTTAATTTTTTTAGCGGCACTAGTATGAGAAGTAAATCATATTTGCTTTCATCTAAGAGGGCAACACTAGTAGTAACTAGATCCAAACATGGAGCTTGCTAAGTCCCCACTTAGAATGTGTTCCTAGTGCTCCAGATATCCCTTGTTACCAACAGATGCTTCTGATATCCCTAGTGACTATGGGATATATCAAGGGTAATGTGGAAGTCTATAGTTCCTACAGATTTACAAGATATAGTACGGATATCAATAGTATCTCCTAGTTTAGAGGACATATAGAATGCAATTGACACCGCCCCATTGTCCTGACATCACACCTGTGCATCTGACTTAGCTAGTATTTTTTTTTCCAATGTTAAATTTCAAGTTTCAAGGTTGGTAATTAGTTTCTGTTAGTTTTAGTTACTGCAATATAGTACAACTGCAACTAAGATATTTAGCTTATATAATACTTCCCATATGAATAGTATGAACTTGAAAGATTATCACTAAAATTTAGAGATATGCAATTTATTCCAATTAAATTGCCTGATCTTGAACTCCTTTTTTTATCAATTTACTATTAAATATAATCCAGACTATATTTTTTTCTATAATCAAATTCTCATAATACTTTAATCTATCATAATAATCTTCTAAATACTTTCTCAGAGTATATATTTTTTTCTTTTTTTATCTTCAATTTTATTCTGAGTTCAAGGTATACCATCTACTTATAGCTCAACTCAGTATGACAAACATACTCCCCTCCCCCTCTATACCAGCCTCCAAGCAGCCAGAAGAAGGACTTTCATGAATTTGTACAACATCGACAATCAGGAGTCTATCCTGTAGGCTCCGCGACTTGAATGCTACAGTGTCTCACCTGACGCCACAAACGCCATCACTCTATATAGTCAAAAAAACTCCCTAGCTCTCTAAACCTGTGGTGTACATGAATGGTGAAGACTGTAAAAGGAAAGACTTCCAACCTGTCAAAAGAAAGGAACTTCCACACCCTGACAGTGGCCACAACCCATGGTGAAAAGGTAACCAAGACAACCTAAACCCCAACCATACAGCTGAAGTCCTAACCCTCTATAATAAATGTATCTATGGCCAATGGAGATATACCTGATGAATGTGGTGAAAGACGAAAATTGAAAGGCCAAGCTGCGGGCAAAAGAACCCATGACAAGGTACAGAGACTAGGGGAATCCAAGCAAGGTAACCAGGAGGGAATGCCCGGAGGGTGCGAAATATACATAATGTAGCAGTAGGATGCTAGCCGATTCAACAGTAGGAAAGAAGTGGCAACTGAACGCGACCATGTCAACTCTCAGTAATCGTGTTCGTGTCAGACTGGGTAGACCCCAGATGGAGGGCACAATGTTTTACTGCATATCTCATGTTATCCCTTCTTCTATGAGGGATAGTATCACATAGTGGATAGGATGCCACTGCTTGCCAACCAGAGGAGAAAGGTGAGATCAACTCAAGGGCCTGTTAGGAGTTCTCACATACCGCATACCATGTTCTCGGCTGTCCATTGCATGTGAAGTAAGTGGTTGCTAGCTGTAGAGAGAGCTGCGCTAAGTAATGAGAGAGTAGGAAATGGGCAGCATATAGCAGTACTCGAACCCAAGGGAGGGAAAGTCTAAACACGTAAAATAAGTGGAAGAGGATAGTGAGAGGAGACCGAGGATGGCTGTCACTCCAAGGCTAAAGCCATTCCATGAGTGGAGGTGAGGGCGGGGGGGATTATAAGATTCTTGCTTTAAGGGTTGATTTCAAGTGTGAGGAAAATAGAGGAGACAGAGGATGTTTCTCAGAATATATCTAATCAACTTGATTATATATAATCTGGTCTTCCAATATTATTAATCTAGGTAAGTCAATTTACAAGAGAAGAATAGAGTAATAGAAAATGAATTTCAGAAATATATTCCAAAGGTAATTTAGCAGGTTGAGGTAAAGTACATATAAATAGAAATACAAGTTCCTACTAATTTAGAAGCTAGTAACAGCAATAGTACTTTAGCTACACAAAATAAAGGAGAATATCTGTTGAAGAAAGGTGACAATTCAAGTAGTATATCAAAGAGATATGGGTATCCACCTGGGGGTAAAAATAAAAGGATACAAATAACTATGTAAATAGGTTCTTTTAATTAATCAAATGTTATACTTCTAAACTGATCTTTCACTATTAAATTTTCCAGTTCTTGGATTAATATTAACCTTTTTTTCACATACATAGTTCTAATTTAAATGTTAACTACCACAAAATATATTATATATAAAAACTTTTTTGTCCAGTTACTCTAGTTGTAATACATTTTCTTGCTCACAATAAAAATATCTGATAGTCATGTTTTAGTTAGTATTGGCTTGTACAAGATTATATTACAATCTATAGAAAAAAGTAAGAAAAGCAATATAGAAAGTATAGTGAAAAAGGCAAATAAAAGATAAAGAATAGGTCAATATGGATAAATTGCTATTTGAAAAGAAAAGTTTAAAAAGATTAATCAAAGTTGCAAAATGAACAGTATGAATGAAAAGAAATAAGAAAGTAGAATCAATTGAGGAAAGCAAGAAAAGAGAAAGAATCTTGATAAGACCATATAAAGAAAATATATGAGAATGGTTAAGTAAAAGGTTGAAAAAAAAAAGAAGGTGGATTGCAGAAGAAGCAGGACTGAGGATGAAAAGATTAAAGGAAAAGAGAAAATTGACTAAATATATGACTTGTTAAACATTTTCAGATTTAAAAGGGATAGATTTTGTGAGGAAGTAGGAGATGAAGAAATAAAAATTAATATATTAGCAAGAATATAAAGATACCAGTAAAGGCTAAAAATATGTGGACTATCAAAAACAAATCATGTACATTAGTTTAGTATAATTGCGCAAAAGAGAAACAGTTTAAAAGAAATGCAATATGTACAGTAATAGTATAACAAGTTATCCACCTAAGAAGGATAATCGTATTCTAAAGTAGTACCGTAAAATCAGAATAATTTCTTTAATTAACTATATAGATTGTCCTCACTTGTAGGATAATTACTAGTCTTATTAAGTATTTAGAAAAGTATTTGGTATACTAATTATCATTTCAAATTATAATTTGAGATTACTTCTCATCTGCTTTAACTTAAATTATTAGTTTCATTAATCTTATATCTTACTCAATTTGGTAGCAGTAATACAAGTTAAAGATACTAAGATACAATCTTAAGTAGAAATTGGAAATTATAATTAATCTGTCAAATATCTTTTAAGTCGCTATTTGTAATATAGGGTATATCTGATCATAGCAGTTAATTAAAAGTACCTCAAGTGGACAGACTTACTTTAGCTTCACACTTTTTATATAGAAGTCTTATAATTCTGATATAGAAATAGGTTTGATTTATCTGTAATGCTATTCTAGAAGAGTTATTACAACTACTGTAATAGTATAGAGATTACAATTTTAATAGGTTTATGCCATAACACTTTATGAATAGCATTACAGGAAGACCAAAGCCAGTACCCTTATTGGAGGTATGAGCCTACCTTGCAGGAATGGTTGACTATGCATAGGCCTACTCGGCTGAGGTCCTAATAGTTGAGTATCTTTACAAGGTATGTACCACCTTGCTGACAGGCACTTAGGTACTTGGTATGAGTAGTGGTTATCTTATTGAGTAGGGTAACCCTTATAGTAGAATGATAAAGTTATGCTGTTTCTCTAGTGGTGCTCCAGGATAGAGTTATCTTATTCTGGGACCCAGTTATTCTGCAAGAGAGTCAAGTTATACAACCTTGTAGGTAATTTGTTATGCATTAGCTGAAGGGAAGTTCTCACAAGATTTATCAGAGGAAATAACTTATAAGGTTGAATACTATATATAACATAAAATCTGCCTGAAGAGGTAATTGAGCTACAAACTATTAGGCATAGGAAAATCTGAGAAAGAGTACACAGACCTTGTGATAGGGTAACTGCACACAGAGTCACAATTTTTCAGAGAAGCCAACAGCCTCCGCCTGCTATCCTATGGGGACTGTATGTCATTCGCGAGTTTTCAAGAGTTGTGTCCTATAACTAAAATGTTACAGCAATAAAGTCCACTTCATAATATTATATAGGTCATGGCTGTCTGTCCAATCGCATGCTGCTCACAGGTTATATGAGAGGAGACCTTTGGCGACATCTGGGGAGTGAAACAGAAGGACTCTATCAGAGGCACATTGAGATAGTAGACTTTCATGTTAGGCTTCCTGATTATGGGCTGATGGTGAAGAGATGGTTTTCGGTGAAATACTTGAAGAAGATGCTACAGTGGCAGAAGCTATTTAGAATATACCGAATCCACACATACCTTTCGCAGATCGGCTGTAGGTTGGTTGGTTCTAGTAATAAGACTCTCCTGTAGAGGGAGGTAGACCAAGGGGAAGCATGCTCAGACAGAAAGACCTAGATAAGTTGAAGAGCCTTACGATGTCGACACGTTGGACAGATACTTGTAATTGGCACTAGGTAGCCAAGCTTGAAACTGATCACTTTATGACCGAACAGACTACTGGAACAATAGTCAATCAGACTGAAGTAATATGATAGTGTATGTGGACAACTAAGTTGAGGACCTCTGTTTGGTATAACAAATAGTACAGTAATCTCAGCGCAGGAATACTATTTCATAACTGTGAAAGGGTGTGAGAATTTTTATGGTCAAATGGTGCTCGCACTTATAAGATTCTAGATGTTTGCGTATTAAAACTAGAGTGATACTTCAGAGGCCTAGTAGTTAGAAGTAGTCTGCAAACACACAGATGTGGGATATAAATATCGAAGTGCCTACTGTTAGGCATATGGAAATCCGAGACAGGTGCACAGACCCACGGTAGGGTAACTGCGCACAGACCCTCAATTTACCAGAGTGCCAATACCCCCCTCCGGCCCCCTTATGGGGCCCGCACGTCATTAGCGAGATTTCGAGAGTTGCGTCCCATAACTAAAATGTCACATCAATGAAGCCCACTTCATAACACCATATACGTCGCCGCCGTCCGTCCGACCGCATGCTGTTCGCAGGATATATGAGAGGGGACCTTTGGCGACATCTGGGAAGTGGAACGGAGGAAGTCCGTCGGAGGCGCATTGAGATAGTAGGCTTCAAGGTTGTGTCTCCTAAACTATGGGCCAAAAGTGACGGGACGTATTCGGAGAAATACTCTAGCAGGATATCACAATAGTGAAAGCTATTAGGGGTATACCGAATCCACCCATACCCTTCTGAGATCAGCTGTAGGTTGGTTGGTTCTAGTAATAGAACCCCTCTACGGAGGCTGGCGGACCAAGGGGAGGCACGCTCAGAAAGGAAGACCTAGATAAGTCGGAGACCCTTAAGACGCTGACACAGCGGGCTCGTACTTGCGGTTGGCACTAGGTCGCCTGGCATGAACCTGATCACTTCATGACCGAAGAGACGACTGGACGATAGTCAACAAGACTAAAGTCATATAAAAGTCTATGCAGACATCTAAGTTGGAGACGGCTGTATGGTACAACAAATGGCGCAGTCATCTCAACAGAGGAATACTATTCCGAGTCAGCAAAAGGGTGTGATAAGTTTCAGGGTCAAACGGTGTTCGCACTTATAAGATTCTGGACGTTTGCGTATTAAAACCAGAGCGGTACTTCGGAGGCATAGTAGTTAGAAGTAGTCCGCGAACACTCAGACGCGGGATATAAATATCGAAGTGCCTCCCGAGCTTTACAGACATAATCAAGCAACGGAGAAGAGATCTTATCAATATAATATTGTTTTACACCTTAATCTTTACCTTACCTATTTTATCGAGACGAGCCTTCCTCGACAGATTCTCCCATCAAAGATTTCGGGCCTACGTCCCTCAGTTATATACTTGAGTTTGGCATCCGCCTAACACCTACCAAGCTTTACAGACATTATCAAGCAATAGAGCAGAGATCTTATCAATATAAAATTGTTTCACACTTTAAATCTTTACCATACCTATTTATCGAGACAAGCTTTCCTCAACAGACTCTCCAATCAAAGATTTGGCCTACGTCTCTCAAGTCACATTAGAGTCTAGCATCTGCCTAATATGAACATTCCATAACTTGGAGGTATCATTCCTAACATATACCTCAGGACTTCATACAACTCCTGTATGTCCTAAGCTTCAGCCTGTATAGTTGCTAGCACTCTGGTAAGTCAAAGGCAATGAAGTTACTATTATAATACAGTATATGTTCTGGCTGAACCTCTGACTACAAAATGTCTGCAGGATATATAAGAGTGGCATGAAGTAGTCTACAGATTTAGGTCAATAGGTTATATTATGTGTATTTGATCCTAATACCTCATGAGTCTACTGAAACTACTGTAGGGAGGTGTGAAGTCTACTAAGAATGCAAGTATGAGATAAAAAAAATTTCTTTTGAGATCTAGATGATGACATGAACCAGGCCTAAATCTCACACAAGTTGTCTTCCCTGGTACTCTTCTCACACTAGAAAAGTAACCTGAATATATGTTTGTCTGTAATTGTTATTGAGAGATGTCCAATAAAGTCTAGTTGGTTATTATTGTCATAATAAGGCCAGTCTTTGTAAGGGTTAGTTGTAGCTGGCACATATTGGCATCAAGCCTATAAAGGGGTCTATTGAAGAAGCTATGTAATCTACTATCCCTGCATGATAAAATTGAGTAGAATCAGATTGATGATAAACTGAGTTATGATAGCTCACAAAGGTACAATGCTTATAGTCAGAGAGTTCCTAGTTGGTGTAAACTTCTACAGGGCTTAGTAGTCTACTACTAATATGTTCTCAATGTGAAAAGCTTTTCTCCTGCAGTGGTATTAAAGCTACAGCAGCTAAAGTATTTCAGCTTCATAGAAGTTTCAAGACTACAAAGCAATCTGGTCTGCTAACTGAGGATCTTTAGTCTGAGCATGTCAGAGATAGTCTGATAAGCCCATGAGAGTTGGAAGCTCATAAACACTGAATAGGGATGGAGAGTAACTGAAACAATATTGAATCTATATAATATACATATGAGTTCTATTCTACTCTAGCAATCGACTACCTCATCAGTAATAATATTATTAAGTGAAGCTTCAGGCTTAATGATATTAAGTATTACAGCCTAATTTTCTTTTTTCAACTTTAGTTAGGATCTTTATACCATTTTATATTTGAAGAAGACTTCAGTGCAGTTGGACTCTTGGAATCCATCTTCCCATAGGAAGTCCCTGGTATAGTTTGAATGACTTTAATATATTAAAACCTCTGGATACTATTATTTCTATATAATAACAAACATTCCAGCTTTTCCCTAGTATTTACTTCAAGTTCCCCTTCACGGTACTACCACTTATCCCTTTCAATCTTGATATCATGATATTAACATTAGGAGTTGTTCTCTCTTTACAGTAATCAGCTATATTATTATAAGTCTTGTTACAAACTTTTCTACTCAGAATCCATAGCCTGAAAACAATATAAGTGGAATTACAGCATAATCCAGGAAATCTCTGAGTCTTACCTAGTTTTCATCATAGACCTAAACTTTACTTACAAGGTTGATAAGCTCAAATACAATCTGGTACATTAGCGATAGAATACTTAAAACTTCCTTGAGCAGCAATACAAATGAGAACTACAAGATGTAAACCACAGAACCAAAGACAGGTACAGACAGAGGATGTTATTTTTGCTTCTCAAGCCCATAAAATCGCAAAAGCCAAGAGGATGCCGAGGTGGAACCAGCTCAGAAACAAAGACATTATGTTCAAAATGCAAGGAAAACGATTGTGCGAGAAGTCCATATCAGGACCTGGTACTTGGGACGGATATGTAATCAATTGTGGTTGACATGGCACTGTTACATCATCGCAAAGTGGGCCACTCTCGGTGTGAAAAGGGCAAGTCACGATCACCTTTGACAGCACCGTACCGTACCTATCAATTCCCTCCATCAACACCCGTCAGTGGTTATAATGAAGTCTCGGCCCCCTTCAAATTTCCTCTCCATCGCTTGCCTTTCCAGATTTACCCGTGACCCTCTCATCTCGCTTCGAATATCTCCCCTCTCTATTCTTTCTCCCCCAACTATTCCTACATTTCGGGATTCCTATTTCAATCCTGCTCTTCCATGTACGTTTCCACCGTCCCATTTTACTTCCACTCTCCCTGCTATAACCCAATGGTTCATCCCACACCCCAAATTCCCACACCTCCAGGCTCCGAACACTCAGTTCTTCCACAAAACACTTGGCGACCGTATCAATGCTCCTCTGCTCATGGAGGTATCTCTCCACCCCGAAGGGAGATTCGTCCAGCTCCACGCCCCCTTCGCAAAGCTTCTTGAAGACTTATCCTTCGCTGGTCCCCGGAATCGAAGCATCACAACCTATCTTGCTCAATGCCCAATTAACGAAATTCCCGAGCTGAAGGCTACTCTACCGACTCCGCAATATATCCATGCTGGTAAAGGAGACATATACAACGTCAACCTTTGGATGGGCCATGCTGCTCTCATGGCTACGCCCTTACACAAAGACCCGAATCCTAACCTCTTCGTGCAGCTGGCGGGTACAAAGAGGGTTAGGATGTTCGAACCAGATACTGGCCGAGGGATAATGCACAAGTTTGGTGGTGGTGTCAAGAGATTCCGCATGCCAGATGAAATGATGGATGGCAAGCACAGAGGGATACTCGAAAATGTTGTGTGGAGAGAGCACGAGGCCAAAGACGGGGTTTCTGGTTTCGAAGCAACTGTTGGGCCCGGAGATGGAGTATTTATTCCCAAAGGATGGTGGCATGCGATTCGAAGTGTTGGGGAAGATGGAGCTGTTGTCTCGGTAAGCCCTTCACCGCCCCCTCGGGAAGGGATTGGGTGCTTCTTAAACTTTAATATTGATGGAGGGATAGGTGAATTGGTGGTTTAGGTGATGAATGGGGTGGTGTTCTTGGTTAATGATCCAGAACGGCAATGAAGTGGTAGGACCCTCACGCCTTCTTCCGCGAATGCCTGTGGAGCTCCACCCACGCAGCTTATTCCCCTGACCAACCCGGTAGGCCTAAACATGATTATCTTAAGGGACAAATTTCTCCCCTCGTACAAACAGTGTCACTGCTAAATTCCCAAGGATGAATTGACCTAGACACGGAGTAGAACGTACTCCTAAACTATCAGTTATGTTTGGTTATTGGGTGTACCAAAGAATAGAAATATTTCAAAGTAGGATCACATGAAGAACGGACACACCAATATGATTCAATTGGTGTGAATTTAATCTCTCCGCCATTTTTTCAGGCTTGTGAGAAAATTGTATCTAGGATACCAGTACAGTACCAGATCAAAACGCCAAGCGGTGAATATAACTCATGCCACATACTCGGGTCTGTCAGCTCGTGAACGCACTTACAAATGCCAGAACTTTCCTGTCCTGCACTCCAGTTTACCCTGGTGCTCACAATACTCGGGTACACGAACATCGTAGGGTGAAGGAAACCAGAAGGCAAAGGACATGCAACAGGACAAACAACACCACGCCCGAAGCTCTCTTCAAATTTCCCCTCCTCGGCCTCCGACCCCATGACGTAAATATTCATACCGTTCACGGTCACACAAGCACCCCCTATCAATATCACTTATGGTCACTCGATCCCTAGGTATTCCGACACTTGACAAACACAAGGTCCGGTAGGAAGTTATGGAAGAGTTATTTGAGATCAACCAGCCAAATATATTAATATCCCTGCCGGCTCCGGCTAACACACCCCCACGCTGGCTACCGGACTCTTTTCCAGAAATCATTCATCGGAAAACGCCCAACTGTGTGTCGGTGGGATTCGTTTCCAACACTTCAAACAACTCATCGGGCCGGCCCCAACCATGGAAAACTCTGCCTGCTCTAAAGTACCCTTGCATCTCGGGAGCCGCTTTGCTTGCGTCCGAGCCCTACCACCCCGGAAACTGGGGGTTGATTGTCCTCCATGGTTTACTCGAGTACTCGTACAAGTATAATGGAAGACTTCCCGTAGGAATCGAGAATGACAGGAATGAAGCTGGATTTTATACAACACAATTTCAGAGGGAGCAATGATGTTTTTCTTTTGTTATTTCACATAGTTAAAGGTTTTGGTATTTCCTTTGTACGCATACAAGATCCTCCACCATATGCAGGAAACCCAATAAGGGGTTCTGGGTACAAGTAGATTTTTTACAACAGCCTAAGCCCTAAGGTTAGGGTAGCTACTTATGTTTCTTTAAGAGTGTTGGTAAATATTTCCTTTGTTATGTTACTAACTACGGAAGATATTTTGCTTTTGAGAATATTTGGTAAAGGGATGCATTTAGTTGGATGGAGTATTTCCTTTGGATTGATAAATGTTTATAACAGGTAGGTTGATGGGGCTAGTACAGAGGATCCATGAATAGTGTTAGTGGAGAGTGGAAAACTCACTCTGGTGATAGGGAATATGAATGTATATACTGCGTTTACCAACCCACTACAGGATCTCAGGTATGGAGAGAGACAGCAAGGAGAGATGTACATGCATATGGTGGTACTACATGGTTACAACATACTAAATACATTAGTAATTGACACTAGGTTCCCAGAAAACCTGACCTTACAATAACCATCAGTGATGGACTACACGTTGGCAAATACAGCAATATTGTCAAGGATACCCAGGTGGGGAGACTAGATACAAAGAATAAGCTCGGACCCCACTGGCATTATTCTCCTCACCGTAGTTGATCGCGAAGAGGTGGAACTCGCTAGTCCTACTTCAGACTGGTAGCTGAAAAAGTGACAGGTAGAAAAGGGTGAACTGAACCCCCTCATAGAGGAAGACCTGATGGATTACATTGATAGACCATCAGGGTATTTACCAATGTTGGAGGTGAGCGAGAGCATGGATTGCTTTCAAATAAGCCTGAATAAGCTAATCCACTTGGTCCATGAATGGGCCGATATGAAGAAATGGACAAAGTGGTCTAAAGTATAATAGATGCCTGATGTCATTGAACTAAGAAGACTTTATACTTCAGCTGCCTGACATGTGAGACGTGATAGAACTGGGGTTACAGAAAGAGAAAAAGGTTAAGATAGAGTAGAAGAAGGTGCTGAATAAGGCAAAGAGAGTAAACTGGGATAAATTCTTGAAAAATGAAAAAAGAAATAATATATAGACAACTCACTAGTTCATGAAAGTTAGGATCCTAAACAGATGTTGGAGGCTGGAAGAGTAAGAATCTGTGACAAATGAGGAGAATAGTGTAGTACTGTGGAGATGCAGCAAGAAATCCACTCCTAAACTGAACCAAGTACCATATGGGGTGTGCAAAGGGATACATAGGATGAACCAAGTGATTTTTCTGAAGCTAGTTGAGGACATGCTAGAGTAGGGCATAAACCCATCTATGCTTAAGAGGTCAACTGGAGTCATACTTCCAAAATCAAATAAACAAGACTACACCATGTTTGCGGAATTTAGGGTCATTGCAGTTATGCAAACATTTTCTGAAAATGCTAAACGAGTGGTGAACACAAGACTCATGAAAATAGGTGATAATCGTGGCCTCTATTGCATTAACCAAACAGGAAGTTTGCTGCAATAGTCAACGACAGATGCAGTGCTGTAGCTACAACATTAGACAAGAGAAGTACAATTTGCTAAGAAGAAAGTGTGGACAGTTTTCCTGGATATGAAGGCCAGTTTTAATAATGTTGATTATAACAAGTTGATGAGGAAGCATGAACAAGAGGGAAAGGTTCAGGCATACCTGGTCAACAGGATATAGTGTTTTATTGCTAATAGTGAGATTTTCTTCCCTGATCTAAGCAGTCCTAGAAGATAGCAGAAGGTCAACCGAGGCATACTACAGGGTTTACCCCTTTCCCTATGACTGTTTGTCATTTATATGAGATTGCTATACGCTACTAGTAACTTATACAACGTGTTGACTTCTTCAAACATGGGCGATTTCTAGATAACGGTCTTGTTAAATTTGTAGTATAACAACTCTTTGATGCTGGAGGAAGAGGTAAAGTAGAGGATTGATAGAGCCCATACACTAGTACTCACATTCAGAGTAGTAAAGACTGAACTCAGAAATTGGAGGACAAGAAGAGAGAAAAGCGATAGGTCTATATTTGATATAAATATTCCTGTGCACATGGTTGTATAGGCTGGGACACTAGTCAGATAATTGGAATACTGGTTGGCAGATATTGGCGAAACAATGTCACACTTCAGGAAAAGCTGACATTGTCACAAGTAGCCTTTTGGAGGATATAAAGACTGTGAATTTCAGTAAAAAGTCTCTCCCCATATGCAGCATGCAGACTGGTAAATGGCATATTGATACTTATAATATTGTATGGGATGGAGGTACTTGAGCTGTCCAGGACCAGGTTGGGAAAGATGTAAATATTCTGGAACATGGTGGCCCAACGAGTTACAAAGACATTCTCTGTAGTTAATATAGCTGTAATATCATCAGAATCAGGTTTAGTACAGATAAAGCTATATGTTGAATAGACAAGAAAAGTGGAGGTGACCATACTACTCATAGCAATCTTAGAAAATCACATAGCAACTGCAATACGCATGATGAGCTGTCTGACTTAGAACAACTGAAGGTTGGTTACCAACCAGAGACAGGAATTTTATGTGAATACAGATGGGATTAGATTTAATGTTTAGATCTTGACTACCACAACTGCTTAACAAGTACAGTTACCTATAGATGAAGTGGCAGAAACAGCAATAATACTTTTCACAGGAACAAAGATACTTAAAGACTGTCCAGACTTACTCCAGTCACACCAGAGCATGCAAAGCTAGGTGTGAAAGTGAAGGCCAAGGTCAGGAAAGTGAGATGGACCAAGTGGGTGGAGGAGAGCTACTCAGTATACTATGACTATAGAGCTCTATTTAGAGATTGCTGGAGCTTCATGATGCTTCTGAAGTTTCAAGCTAGAAGAGTATACTAGATGAGTATACATAAGAGTTATTTGAATGCACATACAGATTGGGCAAGTTGGGACTGGGATTCCAGTGGTGGCAGATGCTGTGCTGGTCTCGAAACCTCACATTATATTGTCAGGTGCCCAAGCGTGACTGATTATTATTATTATTATATCTTATTACACTTATGGGGCCGCTACGGCTATGAAGCTAAGTGACATACAATAGTTCTTACAACACGCAAGGGTGCCAGTCTGATATCCCGTCGCATATGGAAAGGTAGCAACGTTCGTTTGGGCCTGCTCATGAGCCATAATGACAAAAGGAAATCCCCCAAGCCGCCAGATGCCTAACAACTATAGGAAAACAAAAGTAGTAACCCTAAACAGTCCTGTTCCTTCTCTCAGTTGCCGTTTGGTGTGCCTGGAGGTATGTTGGACATTCCTTAGAATTGGCCTGGTGTGAGTCGCCACAGTTGACGCATTTGATGGTAGTGTGCAAACAAGCTTTGCCCTTGGTAGGACAATCTGATCTGCCACAGGTGTGGAGGGGTGCTGGGTGTTCCATAGAGCAGATGCTGCAATGTTGGGTGCTGGTACACTGAGAAGGGTGGTGGCCAAAGGCCAGGCATTTGGTGCATTGGGTGTCAGGGCCAAAGGACAAGTAGCGTTGTACTTTGAACTTCTTCCCAAGTAGAGAGAGGCCTCAGCTGAGGGCTTTGTCTGTAGAGTCTTTGCTAGCAATAGTGAGGACCATAGCTGATGCTGCTTTGTTCTGACGTTGGGCTGGGGTGGTGAGCCATCTAGAAGGGCGTGGGAGGAGGGTGCCTGGATTGAATTCTTCAATCTCAGACTGAATAGTAGAAAAGGTGGAGGAAGTGGAGATGCCATGGAGGATGACCTTGTGCCAGATTTCGTCTTTTCTGAGGCCAATGGCTGCGGGGATGGTGGCTCTGATTGCTTCCTCAATGGCAGAACGATGCGCTTTGAAGACAGAGGTGGCAGGTGTGTTATCCTTGGTCAGGAGGGGGACACGGTGGTTGGTGGTGAATTCGATTCTTGCAATAAGAGGTTTCTTGATTGCATTGTTGATTGCATCGGGAATGGTGAGGGGGTTGGTGGTATCAGGTAGGATAGAGTCATCTCTTTCAATGACAATGGTACGGTCACATTTGGTCAAAACAACTGGGGTTGGAGTTTTGGCTGGTGGAATAGTAGAGGATTTGACTGGGACTGCTCTGGTAGCTCTTTGGGCCCAGGTTTGTTGTTGTGGAGGAGCGGGCAAGGTGGTTTGTTGTGGTGGGGGGAGTTGTTGGTGGTGGAGTTGGTGCTGCGGGTGTTCGGCCGGAGAGGTGAGGTGCGCAACTTGGCCTTGAAGTGTTTGGATGTCTGTAATATGGCAGTTTTGAATCACCATGAGGTGTTTCTGCAGGGCCTGAAAGGCTTCTTCCAGGTATCGGGTGCGAAGTGTGACACCAAGGTTGGTATTGGAGATTCCTTCAGCCAAAGGCCTGGGTGAGAATATAGCGATGGAAGGATATTCTTCTGTAGAGGTGGTAGAGGCAGGAGCAGGTACAGTCTGGACTGAAGAGCCTGGTTCTTCCTCCATATGTGTGTCCTCAGACGAGGCTGGGTTGGGAGGTGGAATGGGTGGGTTGAAGGGGACTGCAAATGGGTTTGCACCACCCCTCCCTCTGCCCCTACGTCTATTAGACATCAGAGAGTTAGGAAATTGGACTCAGTTGATAAAGGTGACAAAACACAAATGAGGTGGGATGATTTGTGGTTGAAAAGTCTTTAAAGTGAAGGGGTGAAGTGGTGAGGAATGGTTGTCAACCAATAAGGTGAAAGCTCGGCAAGAAATTTGGTGTGGATTTTTATTTTGCTGTGGTTGTAACAGCAACAGAGTCCCCAAGCATGACTGAGGCTGGGTAGCGGCACCCACCAGAAACATTAGATATAACTACAGGATTGTGGCTTTGGAAGTGTAGAAAGAGAGCTCAGGTCCTGTTGAAGGGCTTTGTTTCTAATATGCTAGATAATAAGATAAAGTTTCTAACCAAGATGGATGTGTTTTCTATTACGATAAGAGCTGGTTTAAGATCATAATGTTTGATAAATTGTTTTAGCAATGAGTGAAAGGGATAGACTGATGAGTTTATCCATAATTTGTGACTAGAGGGGGAGTTGCTTTTTTCATTATCAGGGTTTTTAGAGGATACTTCACAGTCGATACTATGGATTTTCCTATACTAGTTATAAATAAACTGCAGATTTGATAAAAAACAAGAAAAGGTTGACATAAGTATCTAGAAAAATCAACAGATTAGAAAATAGTTTAGAACATAACTGTGTTTTCCATAGGGAGGCATAGTTTCCAAATATCCAGATTTTCTTGATACAGTAGATATAACAAAGAAAACTCACAAAGAAAAAGGAAACAAGATATTGTTGCTTTCATTGTAAATACTCAGTTCTTGCAAGAAATTTAATACATAATAAGAATACTAAAATAGAAGAAATGGTAGTTATGAAATGGATATAAAAGTTGCTGAAATACCAAATTGCTGCCATACAAGATACCTCAGTGCAGAGAGTTCACCATTACTCAACAAGAGAATCCATCCAAGTGGCTAACTAAGCAAGAAATCAACATGTTTCTAAAGCGAAAGGTTAGTCAATCACCATGTAAGCAATAATGAAGGTTTGACATCTACCGAAACTAAATGGTCACAGTGACTAAGGTCAGGGCTGGAAACTTGCCTTTCAAGTCCCAAAATCACTACAGCGTAACAAGGTAGGTCACTTCTTACTATACTTCATTGTGGGGCCTCCACAGTGTGGAAAAATTTGGCCCTTATATCCAATTACCTGCTGTGCTCAGGGAAAGATCAAGGTGGGGCACGGTACAGAAGTACAGCAGGAGAGACCAACAAATACCACGCTGATCTCGGGGGGGAAACCTTCTCCACCCCTTGTTTTAACGAACTTTACTTCTTACAACTATATCTATAAATAATAACAGTGATATAGCCTCCCAGTTTGGGACAGAATATGTTATCATATTCCATGAATCCACAAAAAGACCAATATTCTCAGATACTCAGAGCCCTACAAGGCCAATAGACATATATACTGGGTGGCGGGAAAATAAAGAAATAATAAAGCCAAACAGTGGAAGAGTGTTAGGGATATAGAATTCTGAGACTAGTATATAGAGCCCAGAGTAGGGTAACTATACAAGAACCCTCGATTTTCTGGAGAGCCCACACTCATCTCTAATCTCCATATGGTACCCGCACATCATTAGCAAGATTTGGATAGTTGTATGCTTTAATTGAAATATCACAACAATAAAGCCTACTTTCTAATACCATATACATTGCTGCTGTCTCTCTGACCACGTGCTATTTACAGGATATATGTGAGAAGACCATTGGTAATATCTAAGAAGTGAAGTAGAAAAGATCCACTGGATATGTATTGTGAGAGTAGGCTTCAAGGTTAGGCTTTTTAATTATGGTCTAAAGGTGACCAAATGTTGTTAGTGAAATACTGCATGAGGATATTACAGTGGTGGAAGCTATTGAGAACATACTGAATCTACCTATAGCCTTCAGAGATCATCTATAGGTTGGTTAGTCCGAGTAATGAAACCCTTTTGTAGAGGCAGGTAGATAAAGAGAAAGCACACTCATATAGGAAGACCTAGATAAGTCAAAGACTCATAAGACGCTAGCATATTGGGCTTGAACCTACGGTTGGTACTAGGTATCCTAGCTTGAAACTGATCACTTCATAACTGAAGAGACTATTGGAATGAGAGTCAATGTTAGGCGGACGCCAAACTCTAGTATATAACTGAGGGACGTAGGCCCGAAATCTTTGATTGGAGAATCTGTCGAGGAAGGCTCGTCTCGATAAA
>JACCEG010000724.1:0-34477 GCA_014065205.1 Tuber brumale | reverse complement strand
AAAACGGTAGCCTTGAAACCAAACATAAAACATATAGAGTATCAAACCGATACTCGAAACCAAACATAAAACATATAGAGTATCAAACAGATACTTGAAATCAAACATAAAACATATAGAGTATCAAACCCTATACTCTCAGGCTAGAGGTACACCTCGTTTCCTGAAACAATTTCAAAACTCAAACAGTATCAACTGATACCTGAAAATCCTAAACCAGTAACCAGTACCGGTTACATTAAGTGAATACTTAGAGATGATGATCAACCAGGGAAATATTACCTGAAGTCAATCCCCTGTAGCAGGACCTATACTATTTGTACCCAAACTGCATAGCAGACTACACCTAGTAGTAGATTACAGATATATAAATATGATTACTATCCTCAACAAACATCCCCTCCCACTAATATCCAAACTTCGAGACCGAGTAGCAGGTACTAAGATCTTCGACAAGTTACACCTTAAAGATGGGTACTACGTAATTAGGATTAAAAAAGGAGATGAATGAAAAATAGCCTTCCAGATGAGAAATAGGTACTACGAATATAAGGTCATGCGATTTGGATTGGTCAATGCCCCGGTAACTTTCCAAGATATGATGAACTAAGTCTTTAAGGAATGCTTGGATGTGGGAGTTGTATATTACCTTGACAACATCCTTATATATTCAAGTGATAAAAAGGAATACATCAAAGCTGTTAAAAGGGTTTTATAAAGTCTATCAGACTTTTAATTAGTTGTATCGCTAAAAAAGTCGACCTTCCACCCCAATGAAGTAGAATTTATAGGCTATATTGTGGTGGTCGATAGGTTATCCATCAGCACCCTTAAGGTAGAGTTGATAATAGTTTAGAAACTACCTAAGTTGGTTTGAGATGTGCAAGGCTTTATTGGATTGGCTAACCTCTACCAACAATTTATAAAAAACTTCTCAGCTGTTTGCAAACCAATAACTGAGACAATACGGGAAAATCAAAGAGATTTTAAGCAGGGAAATGAGCAGGATACAGCTTTCGAAGAACTAAAGTACTCATTCACTACAGCCTCCATACTCCACCACCTTTTCCCAGAAAGGGAAACAGTAGTAGAAAGTAATGCTAGCCATTTCATACTAGGTTGCGTCTTTTCTCAATACTTTGAGAAAAAGCTACATTCCGTAGTATTTGTTAGGTGGACGCCTATCTCTAGTATAACTGAGGTACGTAGGCCAAAATCTTGGTTGGGAGAATCTGTCGAGGAAGGCTCATCGTGATAAAGTAAAAGTCAAGTAAAGAATTATGAGGTAAACAATATTAGATTAATAAGATCTCTTCTCCATTGCTTGATGATGTCAGTAAAGCTCGAAAGGCACTTCGATATTTATATTTCACGTCTGAGTGTTCGCAGACTACTTCTAACTACTATGCCTCTGAGGTTCTACTCTGGTTTTTGATACCCAAACATCCAGAATCTTAATAGTACAAACACTGTGTGACCCTGAAACTTATCACTCCCTTTTGCAGACTCAGAATAGTATTCCTCCATTAAGATAACTGCGCTATTTGTTATACCAAACAGTGGCCTTTAACTTAGATATCCACATAGACTATTATATTGCATTAGTCTTGTTGACTATCATTCCAGTCGTCTCTTCAGTCATGAAGTGATCAAGTTCATGCCGGGCCACCAAGTGCCAATTGCAAGTCCAAGGGCAACGTGTCAATGTCTTAAGGGTCTCCAACTTATCTAGGTCTTCCTTTCTCAGCGTACTTCCCCTTGGTCTACTGGCCTTGATAGAGGGGTCCTATCACTAGGACCAACCAACCTACAGCTGATCTCAGAAGGGTATGGGTGGATTCGGTATACCCTTAATAGCTCTTGCTACTAGGATATACTCTTGGAGTCTTTGGCCAAAAACGTCCTGTCACTTTCAACCCATAGTTAGGAAGCCTAAATTTGAAGCCTGCTATCTCAATGCGCCTCCAACTGATTCCTTCAGTTTCACTTCCCAGATGTCGCCAAGGGTCCCCTCTCATATATCCTGCGAACTGCATGCGGTCGGACAGAGGGCGGCAACGTATATGGTGTTATGAAGTGGGCTTCCATGATGTGACACTTTAGTTATGGGAGGCAACTGGCGAAATCTCGCTAATGACATGTAGGCCTCATAAGGGGGCCGGAGGGGGGTGTTGGCACTGCGCTAAATTCAGGGTCTGTGTGTAGATACCCTGCCGTGGGTCTGTGCACATGTCTCGGATTTCCATATGCCTAACATGAGCTCCCTGCTAGCAGGCTTCGCCTCGAATGCCTTTATAACTTTCTTGTAATTTTCTTCTATATACATTTCAAGACTCAGTGTGGTCAGGGTATAAAACCTCCCGCGTTTACTGGGCCATGGTAGGAAAACCTTTTCCACACTATCTTACTTCTGTCCTTCCTGGCATGTCCAGATTTTTATTATGAAAATTCTCCACAACTTGCTCCGCATTTTCCATACCGGTAGCAGGTTCCCATGTGTTCTCATCTTCTGAACACCCTTGCCACTTAACAAAGTACCACAGTTCTCGCTTCTCCTGATAGCGGCCGCGTACTTGTTTCCTGTGAGAATGAATCTCGCTTCTTACTATTTTTTCAACCTCCCATTGTAGATCCCCATCAATGTCCTCCGGCTCTCTAGTGGGTTGCTGACGATTGCCATGAACTGACTCGCGGTAGGGCTCCAATAGCACGACATGGAATATGCGGTAAATGTTCCATCGTTCAGATATATTGAGCTTGAAAGCTCGGGTCCTGCATTTTTCCATGATTTGAAAAGGTCTGTATAGCCTTGGACTTAGCTTCTTTGATTTCCATCGGGTTCGAATGTTCTGTGCATCTAACATTACTTTGTCCCCGATCTTGAAGTCCTGCTGTTGTTGAGCTTTTCGGTCGTGATACTTTGACATTCCTTCCCGTGTCTTTTCTAGTGACCTCCTCACCTGTTCATGTATCGTCTTGATCCAGTTCGCATAGAGTGTTGCTCCTGGATTTTGAGCTTCTGGCTCCTTCATCCACTCATTCTGGGGATGGAATCCGTAGTTCGCATAGAATTGTGACATCTCATGCACGTAAGTTGCGGAGTTGTTATGGGCATGTTCGGCTAAAGGTAATAGCTAATACCAGTCATCCTGATCATAGTTGACAAAACTTTGAAGGTATCATTCCAGCACTTGGTTGGTACGTTCGGTTTATCCATCAGTTTGAGGTTGGTATGTCGTTGACATTCTTCACTTAATTTCCAGTGCTTTGCAAAGAGACTCCCAAATTTCTCCAGTAAACTTTAAGTCCATATCCAGGACGATTTCAGTTCGGAGACCATGTAGTCTCCATACTTCTTTCAGGAACGTGTTTACGACATCCTTGGCTATGGCCGAGGTCTGAAGTCCGATGAAATGTGCCATTTTTGTGAACTGATCAAGCACAACCATTATCTAAGTACACGCTTGCGACTCTCGTAGTTGAGGGAAAAGGTCTACTGAGATAGATGGCCATGCTGTGTAGGGTATTAGCAGTGGTGGTAATAACCCGTACTTAGCATATCTGGGTGATTTATTATGTTGGCATTCATCATAGGATCGAGCGTGGTCGTTAACCCATGCCGCAGGTCCCTCAAGTAGAAGTCCCGCATGATAATCTGCAAGGTTTTTTATTATCCGAACGTCTTGCTACTTTTGTGTCATTGTTAGGCGGACGCCAAACTCAAGTATATAACTGAGGGACGTAGGCCCGAAATCTTGGATCGGAGAATCTGTCGAGGAAGGCTCGACTCGATAAAGTAAAATAAGGTAAAGATTTAAAGTGTGAAACAATATTATATTGATAAGATCTCTTCTCCGTTGCTTGATGGTGTCTGTAAAGCTCGGGAGGCACTTTGATATTTATATCCCGCATCTGAGTATTCGTGGACTACCTCTAACTACTATTCCTCCGAAGTACCACTCTGGTTTTAATATGCAAACGTCCAGAATCTTATAAGTGCGAACACCCTTTGACCCTGAAACTTATCACACCCTTTCGCAGACTCGGAATAGTATTCTTCCGTTGAGATGACTGCGCTATTTGTAATACCAAACAACAGTCTCTAACTTAGATATCCGCATAAACTATTATTTTACTTCAGTCTTGTTGACTATCATTCCAGTAGTGTCTTCAGTCATGCAGTGAACAAGTTCATGCCGGTTCACCTAGTGCCAATCGCAAGTCCTAGCCCGACGTGTCAACGTCTTAATGGTCTCTTACTTATCTAGGTCTTCCTTTCTGAGTGTGCTTCCCCTTGGTCCGCCGGCCTCCATAGAGGGGTCCTATCACTAGGACCAACCAACCTACAACTGATCTCAGAAGGGTATGGGTGGATTCAGTATACCCTTAATAGCTCTTGCTACTAGGAGATCCTCTTGGAGTCTTTCGCCGAAAACGTCCCGTCACTTGCGGCCCAGAGTTAGGATACCTAACCTTGAAGCCTGCTATCTCAATGCGCTACCTACGGATATCTTCCGTTCTACTTCCCAAATGTGACCAAAGGTCCCCTCTCATATATCCTGCGAACAGCATGCGGTCGGATGGACGGTGGCAATGCATATGGGGTTATGAAGTGGGCTTCCGTGATGTGACATGATGTTATGGGATGCAACTCTTGAAATCTCACTAATGACGTGCAGGCCCCATAAGGGGGCCAGAGGGGGGCGTTGGCTCCCGTAAATCGAGGGTCTGTGCACAGTTACCCAACCATGGGTCTGTGCACATGTCTCGGATTTCCATATGCCTAACATGAGCTCCCTCCTACCAGGCTTCGCCTTGAATGCCTTTATAACCTTTTACAATTTTCTTCTAAATACATTTTAAGACTCAGTGTGGTCATGGTAAAATACCTCCCGCGTTTACTTGGTCACAGTAGGAAAACCTTTTCTTCACTATCTTACTTCTGCCCTTCCTGGCATGTCCAGATTTTCATTATGAAAATTCTCTACAACTTCCTCCACGTTTTCCATACCGGTAGCAGGCTCCCATGTGTTCTCATCTTCTGAACACCCTTGCCACTTAATGAAGTACCACAGTTCCCGCTTCTCCTGATAGTGGCCGTGTACTCGTTTCCTGTAAGAACGAATCTCGCTTCTTACTATTTTCTCAACCTCCCATTGCTGATTACCGTGAATATCCTCCGGCTCTCTAGGGGGTTGTTGATGCTTGTCATGTACTGACTCGCGATAGGGTGCCAATAGTGCGATATGGAATATGGGGTGAATGTTCTATCGATCGGATATGTTGAGCTTGAAAGCTCGGGATCTGCAATTTTTCTACGATTTGAAATGGACCATATAGCTTGAGACTTAGCTTTCTTGATTTCCATCGGGTTCGAATGTTCTTTGTGTTTAACATTACTTTATCCCCGATCCTGAAGTCCAGATATTGTTGAGCTTTCCGGTCCTAATATTTTAACATTCCTTCCCGTGTCCTTTCTAGTGATCCCCTCGCTTGTTGATATATCGTCTTGATTCAGTTCGCATAGAGTGTTGCTCCTAGATTTTGAGCTTCGCGCTCCTTCATCCACTCTGTCAGTGGATGGAAACAGTAGTTCGCATAGAATAGTGACATCCCATGAGCGTTGGTTGCGGAGTTGTTATAGGCATGTTCAGCTAGCGGTAATGGCTGATACCAGTCATCCTGATCGTAGTTGACAAAACTTCGTATGTATCGTTCTAGCACTTGGTTGGCACGTTCGGTTTGTCCTTTGGTCTGAGGGTGATATGCCATTAACATTCTTCCCTTAATTTCCACTGCTTTGCAGAGGGATTCCAAGAATTCTCCTGCAAAGTTTGAATCCATATCCGTGTCGATTTCGGTTGGTAGGCCATGCAGCCTCTATACTTCTTTCAGGAATGTGTTTGCGACATCCTTGGCCGTAGCCGATGTCTGTAGTCCGATGAAATATGCCATCTTCATGAATCCATCGACTACTACCATTATCTGAGTGCATCCTTGCGACTCTGGTAGTTGTGTAATGCAGTCCACTGAGATGGACGCCCATGCTGTGTAGGGTATTTGCAGTGGTTGCAATAATCTGTACTTAGCTTGTCTAGGCGCTTTGTTATGTTGACATTCATCGCAGGACCCAACATAGTCATTGACCTATACCGCAAGTCCTTTCCCGTAGAAGTCTCTCATGATTATTTCTAAAGTCTTCTCTTGTCCGAAATATCCTGCAACCTTTGCATCGTGACATCCTTCTGCAATCTTGGTATAACGCGCTTGACTATCTGGTACAAATAGTCTTTGCTTATAATATAGTAGATCGTCGGTTAAGGTCCAGTGCTTGGGAAAATCCTTTCCTTCGTCTCATAAGCTGTTGAGTTCTTCCCTCCATTGCCTCTACCCTGCATCTGTTCCCTTAGCTGCCTGTATCTCACTTAAGAACACAGGATTAAACTGCTTCATAGCTTTCTACAGGATAATAGCATTTGACATTAGAACTTTTTCAGGTACTTCTGTGATATCGTACCAATGCTCATTGTCTTTGGCCAATACCTGTAGGTAGCTGATGCTAGGTTCCTGTTCCTTAACAATCAAGGATCTTGTCGCTATATCGGTGCTTCCAAATCCCACGGCTCCTCATTCCGTATCCTCCAAGTCGTCTACTTCCATCATGTCTGAGGTGTTGACCTTTTCTACCACTAGTTGAGCTATGCTATCGTCCATTCTTATTTGGCAGTCCACATCCTTATTGTTGAAAAGTACGACTTTCAGTTCGCCGGTGTAATCAGCATCAATTACTCCCGCACTGGTGGAGATACTGCTTCGGACCACTAATCCGCTTCTTGGGGCAAGTCTTCCGTATGTTCCTTCGTGCAGCCCTACAGCTATACCCAGCCTTATTAATGCTTGTCCATATTTCAGGACAATGTCACCTTCAATGGCATACAGGTCATGTCCTGCCGCTATTCTTGAGCCCTTCTTTGGCAAGTATGCCTTTTTGCTCAATTTTTTAATCCTAATAATGGGCTCCTTACCACCTCTTCGAGGTTCCAAATCTAAATCCTTATTTCCATCCCTGTCTTCTCCTTTATCGCCTACCCTTGCCACCAGTGATACCAAGAAATTTTCTTCTTTCAAAATTTTCATTTTGCGATGCATAGCTCCCTCCTCAGGACGGTACTGCTGCCGTCTGCTTAATGTGTCCGGCTTTCGGCCTTTAGTGCCTGGTCAATATACAATACGGAAATTGTATTCCACCAGCTTCTGAGCCCATCGAATGTAACAGCCGCTCCAGACTTTCGAGGTGAGGAAGTATTGTAGGTTTTGATGGTCCGCAAAGACTGTAATCGGTTTTTCCGTCCCGATCAAGTAGTGTCTCCATTCTTTAAATGCTTCGAGGATTGCGAGAAGTCCTTTATCGTGAATCTCATAAGTGTGCTCCGCCCAATTTAATTTTCTGGAATGGGAAGCTACTAGATGTAATCTTTTCTCAAAATATTGTGAAAGGACACAACCGAGCGCGAAATTGCTAGCGTCAGTTTCTACTACCGTCTCTCTCTCTGGGAAAAAGTGATGTAGTATGGGGGCTGTTGTGAACCGGTATTTTAGCTCTTCAAATGCTGTGTCCTGCTCAATTCCCCATTTGAAATTCTTAGTATTTCCCTGTAATGTCACAGTTATGGGCTTGCAAATAGCTACAAGGTTTTTACTAAATCGTCGGTAAAAGTTAGCGAATTCCATAAAGACTTGTACTTCTCTAACTGACTTGGGTGCTTTCTAAACCATTATGGATTCCACCTTGCGGGTGCTCATAGATACCCCATCGACTGCTACCATATAGCCGCGGAATTCTACCTCTATGGTATGGAAGGTCAATTCTTTTAGCGATACCGCTAATTGAAAGTCCGATAGACTTTGTAAAACTTTCTTCACAGCTTCGCTGTGTTCCTTTTGATCCTTTGAATAGATGAGAATATCATCTAGATAACACACAACTCCGACATCCAAGTATTCTTTAAGTACTTGATTCATCATATCTTGGAAAGTTGCAGGAGCGTTGACCAATCCAAATGGCATAACCTGGTATTCATAATGCCCATATCTTATCCGGAAAGCTGTTTTCCATTCATCCCCTTCCTTAATCCTAATCCAGTGGTAGCTGTCTTGAAGGTCTAACTGGGTGAAGATCTTTGCGCCAGCTACTCGATCTCTGAGTTCGGACATTAGTGGAAGCAGATGTTTGTTGAGCATAGTAATCTGGTTCTAATTCCGGTAATCCACAACCAATCGTAGCCTTCCATCAGGTTTGGGTACAAATAATATAGGTGCTCCTGCATGAGAGTGACTTCGAGTAATCTTTCCCTGCTTAATCATGGTTTCTAAGTATTCCCGTAAAGCCTTAAGTTGTTTTTTGGAGAGCGGGTATATCGGCCCCCAGGGGGGGGTTGATCCAGGAATCAACTTGATTTCATAATCGAATGTTCATCTGTGGGCTAATTTTTGTGCTGTCTGGTCCTCAAACAAATGTTTGTAATTCCAGTATTCTCTTGGTAATGATTTGAGTTCCACCGTCTCTTCGATGGCTCCGCCTCTTCTGATGCTGCAGGCATTAGGATCCCAAGCAACGGATTCATCGTATTCGCACATATCTACTATTCCTTCATCTTCCTCCATACAACTTTTGCAATATTTTACGGAGAAGGTCCAATTTTCTGCATCTTCTATGTGAGACATTGGGTGTTCATGATGCCACCAACCAAACAGAATTATCATTCCATAGTGACCTGCCTTGGCCACTTCACATGACACCTCTGAGATGTGTCGGTTTTTTCCTATTTCCAATTCAAGAGGGAGTGTATAACACTTCCTTCCTGAGGCTGGTGACGATCCGTCAAAGCATAAGATATTAACTGCATTATTTCGTTCCACTGTAGGAATGCGAAAGTCTTCAACTAGGTCCGTATTGATAAGGAATACGTGGGATCCCGAGTCTAACAAGACTTTGACTTTGTATCGCTTATCATGTATGTGGAGGTAAGCGATCCCCTGCAGACAGTTGTATCATTTTGGTTTTGAAGCTTTTAACTCCACGCGCTTAGCGCAGATAAGATTTTCTTGGTTCTTTCGTTTAGGCATTGTTGGTGTTGGGTGTACGTATCAAGATGTTTGTTACTACGCCCGCGTAGTTTCGACCATTGAGGTCTCCTCAGACAAACTAGTAACTCTTTAGCTCTAACAATCTGGGTCTACATACTAAGCGGCATTTTACCGATACGCAATTGCGCACAACCAGTGTTCAGGCTGGATGCCTGCTTCCGACACACCAGACCTAGGCTCATAGCAGATTTTCGGGCCGTTGTTAGTGTTAGGCATATGGAAATCCGAGACATGTGCACAGACCCACGGTAGGGTAACTGCGCACAGACCCTCAATTTACCGGAGTGCCAACACCCCCCTCCGGCCCCCTTATGGGGCCCGCACGTCATTAGCGAGATTTCGAGAGTTGCGTCCCATAACTAAAATGTCACATCAATGAAGCCCACTTCATAACACCATATACTGTAGCTCAGTTGGTATGACTTTTGTATTGATTTACAAGGTTAGGTGTTCAACTCCCTCTGAGATCAAAGTTATTATTATAATCAATATACTTTGATACATGGAGTATGATAAACGATACTTAATCCAGGCTGATGAGGGATCATCAAGCAACGGAGAAGAGATCTTATCAATATAATATTGTTTTACGCTTTAAATCTTTACCTTACTTATTTTATCGAGACGTGCCTTCCTCGACAGATTCTCCAATCAAAGATTTCGGGCCTACGTCCCTCAGTTACATACTAGAGTTTGGCGTCCGCCTAACAGTTAGCCATTTTACTCCCCTGTTATGGGGTTCCCGCTTTCACCGAATCCTTTCCCTGAGTTGTTCAGTTATCCGCCCAGCTCCCACTGAGGAGCCTTGCGCACCCAAGCGGTACATCCCTATCCCACACTCTGGCCCGAAGGCAAGATAGTACATACGTATAATACGACTCAGACTCGTGTGGTAGGTGGAACGGCCTGCGTCGGTTGTCCTCCTGTCGTATATTCTTATCAGGTAGATCTTGCATTGCTATGTCCCAACTTCTTCGGTATAGTAACTTACTTGCACACTGGTAGCAGGTAACCACCAGGTGACTCAAGGAACTTCGTACTGTTGGCACCCGGGCCATGTGGGCATGTTAACTATCCTCTCTTTCGATCAAGACTCTCCATATATTGATTCTTGTGTTCACGCTCGTAAGTTCCTCGTGGGGTCCCTTCACTTAGAGCCTACTTGCATTGATCCTGAAAGGAGAAACTCGCAATGCGCCGCTCTGATCATTTGGAGTTTCGATTCCCGTAGTTGCACACGGAATACCCAATCCCCGTCGTAGTCGGTACTCAACACACCCCAGCCAAAGGGGGTTCCCGTTTCGATTCCAGCTCCAATAGGACACTGAATACCCAATCGCCGTCATCGTCCGCCAGTTCCCAGATTTTATTCTCTTGGGCTGGCTGCTGACCGGCCACGACTTTGCAAACTAATTTAGGCTTTACAATAGCCGATCTTTGCTCGTCGAATTCCCATTTTTATCAGTCTTGAGCTAATCGTTGCCGCCGATTTATGGGGGTCTCCACAACACCTCTGAATAGTGTGGTTTTTGTTTCCGCAATGTGTGCAATCTCCTTCTTTCCTACGGGTGTCTATTACACTCTGCGGAATACCGGTATGACCCTTGTCGCAGTTTGTGTGGGTGGTCTTTGTAGCACTGCCCAATCTCTTTCTAGTCTTTTCCGGCTCGTCATCCCTTTTCTGTTTTCATGGTGGGGCTCCACCTCCCTTGAGATAAGGTTTAGTATCCCTTTATCGCTTTGGTTTAGAGTCCCGTCGGTCTTTTCTTTTGACCTCTTGGACTACTTTAGGCTTGGACGGTTTGTCACGCCCAATTTTTTCTCTGGCCAGAAGTCCTTCTTCCGACCACCCGCACAGCCTTGTCACCTCTTCCCATTCTTGATCCGTTGTATACTGCAGGGCCAATAGCTTGCGGACAATTTGTTTTGTAAGCTTATCTTCGCCTTCCTGCCTCCAGGACTCTCCAGTCATACGTGCACGAATGTTATGGTTATGTATGATCGTTAGGTAATGTTCAATCCTATCATCGTACTTGACTACCTTCATAGCTCTAAGGGCTAGTCATTCGGCTTCTTCCCGAGTGAATCGTTTGATCATATCGTTTTCAAAACGAGTCCATGTTGGCAGCTCGGGTTACTGGGTTTCCCCTTGAAGTCCGTCCATAGCCTTTCGATACCAAATGGTATAACGGAGTACTATGTCTCCTCTAGTACGACTGAGTGTGTATATAACTCGTTCCCGGGCCTCGTCCCAGATTTGCGGGTTCCATTAGCAATAGTTGGTAAATTGTAGGATCCACACATATATACCTTGTGCGGGGTTGTCCACAAAGAATGGGGGTGGCTCTGACGGTCACTTAATATTTAGCGCCATCGCGTTGGCAAGTGTTTCTGCCATACCAGACTGTTCTGGTGTTTGTCCTTGCCTACGTCGGCTAGGACTTCCTCTTTTTCTTCCTCTCTCATCATCATCATCATCATCGTCACTAGGATCTCCAGGGTTACCTCCCTGGGCACCTGAGGGGGATGCATCAGTAGCTACTTGGCCTTTCCCCTTTTCCCTACGTGTAGGCGGAGCGTACCACTCCTCGTCGTCCATTTCTTGCACTGCGGTTAAGGGTGCGGGTCTTATAGCTTTGGCACTTGGTGAGGTAGCCAACATTCTGTTTATCGACTCCGTCAATACCCTTAGGGTAGTGTTAGTCTCGTTATTTTGCTGCTGCTGCTGGTCCTGAGACCAGTGAATTTCTGCTTGATGAGTAGTCTGATCCAAACGCATCTGTCCTAGGGTACGGTTGACCTCTCTTTCACGCGTGGTGCATTGGGCGCGAAATTCTACAAATTCCACCCTTAGACTAAGGACCATTTATTCCAGAGTCTGATCTCGGGCTAATGCCGCTTGGCATTCTTCCCCGAGGGTTCCATATAACCTCCTAGTTACCTCTTCATGTTCCTGTTGACGCCTTTCTTGGGCTTCAATTTTCTTTGCCACTTCTCGCAGTATTTCCTCTTGAATCCCCTTCCCTTTGCTTTTCACACCTGCAAGCTGCATCAGCAAGATGGCAATATTGTTATCGTGGACATCTTGCCCATCGGCAATTTGCTATTGAACCTTAATTAATTTTAAGGTATTATCTTGAGTGGCGCCCTTCAAATGTTTGAAGGCGATGTTGGCTTGGTCGAGCGAGGTGTCTATGTCTTGACTTATTTGACCCAAGGTCACCCCTAGACGCGCAGCCAATCTGGCTAAGTTCGCAGTGTGGTCACCTCCTGGTTTAGGTGTGAGGGCCCGTGATATCCTATGAGGGCTTGCGATACTAGAGGATCAGTGAGGGGGTAAATTTCCTCTCCAGAAAGTGGGTTCATGAGGTATTGATGGGGAAGGACTCCATATAGCCGAATCATCTGTCTTATTTGTCGTGTCTGGTCGGGTATCCATTGGTCCACCCGCTATTATTGTCTTTCTCGGGTCTTGCAGAATCTCAGCCATTCTGATACTTTCCAGATAGGCTAATTGCTTTAATAGCCCTGGATGAGTGGTTACTGGTACTTCATACCCGAGTTCTTAATATCCTTTAAAAGGTTTAAAGAATCGTATGTAAGGTATCCAAAGTCTGAGGTACTCTAGAAGTGTAGGTACAAAAGGGTTCAGTTGGTCCGACTCTGGACTCAAAACCTGAATCTCCTTTTTTCGAGGTTTAGCAGGTACTTATAGTACATATAAGGGTATGTTAGGCCCAGGCCGAGAGGATGTCTGGCCCCCAGATGACTATGCCTGCCTATTCCGTTTTCTTTTCATCCATCACTGGGGAGCACTGGGTACTCCAGTCGAAGAAGTTTTCTGACGCAGTCTAATTCCACTCAAAGTCCCAACCATGCCAGGTGCGATATATGCGATTGAATTGATCCCTCGTAGGGATCCCGAAACGTATTATGGGCCGCGAGGGTTCTTACGTACGTTCTTCTTCAATTTCGAACAGCTCGGTCTCAAATATTTCTCCGAAGGAGTAAATATAAATGGGATTGTGAGATGCTTCCAAGATGTAATCAAAGTCTGAACTGAGGTTGGAGTTTGAGGTAAACTCGTAGTTCATATATTGAGCCTTGATCACAGGAGAACTATCAATATACTGTTAGGCGAACGCCAAACTCAAGTATATAACTGAGGGACATAGGCCCGAAATCTTTGATCAGAGAATCTGTCGAGAAAGGCTCATCTCAATAAAGTAAAATAAGGTATAGATTTAAAGTGTGAAACAATATTATATTGATAAGATCTCTTCTCCGTTGCTTGATGATGTCTGTAAAGCTCGGGAGGCACTTCGATATTTATATCAGCCGTCTGAGTGTTCGCGGACTACTTCTAACTACTATGCCTCCGAAGTACCACTCTGGTTTTAATACACCAACATTCAGAATCTTATCAGTGTGAACACAGTTTGACCCTGAAACTTATCACACCCTTTCGCGGACTCGGAATAGTATTCCTCCGTTGAGATGACTGCACTATTTGTAATTGCAAACAACGGTCTCCAACTTAGATGTCCGCATAGACTATTATATTACTTCAGTCTTGTTGACTATCATTCCAGTAGTCTCTTCAGTCATGAAGTGATCAAGTTCATGCCGGTTCACCTAGTGCCAATTGCAAGTCCGAGCCTGTCATGTCAACGTCTTAAGGGTCTCTGACTTATCAGGGTCATCCTTTCTGAGCGTGCTTCCCCTTAGTCTACTGGCCTCGGTAGAGGGGTCCTATCACTTGGACCAACTAACCTATAGCTAATATCAGAAGGGTATGGGTGGATTCGGTATACACGTAATAGCTCTTGCTACTAGGACATCCTTTTGGACTCTTTCGCCGAAAACGTCCCCCTCCCTTTCGGCTCATAGTTCGGATACCTAACTTTGAAGCCCGCTATCTCAATGCACCTACGACGGATTTCTTCCATTCCACTTCCCAGATGTCACCAAAGGTCCCCTCTCATATATCCTGCGCAAAGCATGCAGTCGGACAGACGGCGGTGATCTATATGGTGTTATGATATGGGCTTCATTGATGTGACATTATGTTATGGGAGGCAACTCGTGAAATCTCGCTAATGACGTGTGGGCCCCATATGGAGGCCAGAGGGGGGTGTTGGCTCCGGTAAATCGAGGGTCTGTGCGCAGTTACCCTACTGTGGGTCTGTGTGCATGTCTCGGATTTACATATGCCTAATAGTCATGACATTCTTCTGCGATCTTGGTGTATAGCGCCTGTCTATCTGGTACAAATAGTCTTTCCATATAGTATAGTAGATCGTCGGTTAAGGTCCAATCCATGCGGAAATTCTTTCCTTCGTCTCGTAACATATTAAGCTCTTCCCTGCCTTGTCTCCAAGCTGCGTCTAATCCGATAGCTGCCTGTATCTTGCTTAAGAATTCAGGATTGAACTGCTTCATACCTTTTTGCAGGATAATGGCGTTTAACATTAGAAGTTTTTCAGGTACTTCTGAAATATCATAGCAATGTTCGTTGTCTTTAGCCGATACCTGTAGGGGTCTGATACTAGGTTCCTGTTCCTTAACGATCAAGGATCTTGTCGCTATATCGGTGCTTCTGAATCCTGCGGTTCCTCGTTCCATATCTTCTAAGTCATCTACTTTTATCATGTCCGAGGTGTTGACCTTTTCTACCACTAGTTGAGCTATACAATCGCCCATTCTTATTTGGCAGTCCACATCCATATGGTTGAAAAGTACGACTTTGAGTTCGCCGGTGTAATCAGCATCTCTTACTCCTGCTCTGATGCAAATTCCGCTTTGGACTGCTAATCCACTTCTCGGGGCAACTCTTCCGTAAGTTCCCTCAGGTAGCCCCACCTCTATACCCGTCCTTATCAATGCTTGTCCATATTTCGGGACAATGTCATCCTCAATGGCTTACACGTTGTATCCTCCCGCCATTCTTGAGCCCTTTGTCGGCAAATATGCCTTTTTGCTCAACCTCTTGACCCTAATAACAGGTTCCTTTACACCTCTTCAAGGTTCCAAATCCAAATCTTTATCTCCATCCCAGTCTTCTCCTTCATCGCTTACCCTCGCTACTAGTGATACCAAGAAATTTTCTTCTTTCAAAAGTTTTTGTTCGTGATGCGTAGCTCTCTCCTCAGGACAGTACTCCGGCTGTCAGCTTAATACATCAGGCTTTCTGCCCTTCGTGCCTGGTCGGTATACAATGCAGAAATTGTATTCTACCAATTTCTGAGCCCACCAAATTTGACAGCCACTCCAGACTTTTGGGGTGAGGAAGTATTGTAGTTTCTGATGGTCGGTAAAGATGGTAATCGGTTTTTCTGTTCCGATCAAGTAGTGTCTCCATTGCTTAAATACTTCGCGGATTGCGAGAAGTTCTTTATCATGAATCTCATAATTGCGCTCCGCAGAATTTAATTTTCTAGTATGGAAAGCTACTGGATGTAACATTTTCTCAAAATATTGAGAAAGGATGCAACTGAGCGCGAAATCGCTAGAGTCGGTTTCTACTACCGCCTCTCTTTCTGAGAAAATGTGATGTAGTATAGAGGCTGTTGTAAACCGCTGTTTTAGCTCCTCAAAAGCTGTGTCCTGCTCAATTCCCCTTGTGAAATTCCTAGGATTTCCTTGTAATGTCTCAGTTATGGGTTTGCAAATAGCCGAGAAGTTTTTGATAAATCGTCAGTAGAAGTTAGCGAATCTAATAAAGCCTTGTACTTCTCTAACTGTATCAAGTGCTTTCCCAACTATTATGGATTCTATCTTGCGGGTGCTCATAGACACCCTATCGACCACTACCATATAGCTGAGGAATTCTATCTCAGTGGTGTGGAAGATCGACTTCTTTAGCGATATTGCTAATCGAAAGTCCGATAGACTTTGCAAAACTTTCTTCACTGCTTCGATGTGTTCTTGTTCATTCTTTGAATAGATGAGAATATCGTCTAAATAACACACAACTCCGACATCTAAGTATTATTTAAGTACCTGGTTCATCATATTTGAACATATCCACTATTCCTTCATCTTCTTCCACACAGTTTTCATAACATTTCACGGAGAAGGTCCAATTTCGTGCGTCTTCTACGTGAGACACTGGGTGTTCACGATGCCACCAACCAAAAAGAATTATCATCCCATAGTGACCTGCTTTAGCCACTTCACACGACACTTGAAAGATGTGTCGATTTTTTCCTATCTCCATTTTTATTGGGATGGTATAATACTTCTCTCCCGAGGCCGCTAATGATCTATCAAAGTCTAGGATATCAATTGCATTGTCGCATTCCATGGTAGGAATGTGAAGGTCTACAAATAAGTTCTTATTTATAAAGAACACGTTGGATCCTGAATCTAACAGCACTTTAACTTTTTATCTCTTATCCTATATATGGAGGTAAGCTATCCCCTCTGGACAGTTGTATCGTTTTGGTTTTGGAGCATCTAATTCTACGCACTTGGCGCGGATAAGACTTTCTTAGTTCTTTCGTTTAGGCATTGTTGGTGTTGGGTGTAAGTAACAAGATGTTTGTTACTACGTCCACATAGTTTTGACCATTGAGGTCTCCCCAGACAAACTAGTAACTGTTTAGCTTTAACAATCTGGGTCTACATACTTAAGCGGTGTTTCACTGATACGCAATTGCGCACGACCAGTTTTCAGGCAGGAGGCCTTCTCCCGACACGCCAAACCTAGGCTCATAGCAGATTTTTGGGCGGTTGTTAGCCACTTTACTCCCTTAGTGTGGGGCTCCCGCTTTCACCAAGTCCTTTCCCTTGGGATATCGGTTATCTGTCTAGCTCCCTCAGAGGGGCCTTGTGCACTAAAGCGTTACATCCCTATCCCACACTCTGGCCAGAAGGCAATGTTGTACATCCGTATAATATGACTCAGACTCCTGTGGTAGGTGGAATTGCCCGCGTCAGTTGTCCTCCTGTCGTGTATTGTTATCAGGTAAATCTTGTATTGCTATGTCCCAACTTCTTCGGTATAGTAACTTGCTTACACACTAGTAACATGCAACCACCAGGTAACTTGTGGAACTTCGTACTGTTGGCTCCCAGGCCATGTGGGTATGTTAATTATTCTCTCTTTCGATTGAGAGACACCATATATTGATTCTTGTGTTCGAGCTCATAAGTCCCTTCGCGGGGTCCCTTCACTTAGAGGCTACTTGCGTTGATCCTGAAAGGAGAGACTCGCTTCGTGCTACTTTGATCATTTTGAGTTTCAATTCCCGTAGTTGCATACGGAATACCCGATCCCCACCTTGGTCGATACCGTATACACCCCAGCCAAAGGGGGTTCCCATTTCGAATCCAGCTACATCAGGACACTGAATACCTAATCGCGGTCGCCATTCATGCCAATGAACTGACTTTGGTCAGTTCCTCGTCGTCTGCCAGTTCCTAGATCTTATTCACGCGGGCTAGTTGCTGGGCGAAAGCGACTTTGCTTGCTAATTTCAGTTTTACAATAGCCAACCATGCACGACAAATTCCCATTTTTATCGGTCTTGAGCTGACCGTTGCCACCGATATATGGGCATGTCTCCAACACGTCTGATAGGTGTGGTTTTTCTTTCCACAACGTGTACGGTCTCCTTCTTTCCTCCGCATGTCTATTACACTCTGCGGAATACCGGTATGGGCCTGGCCGAAGTTTGTCTGGATGGTGTTTGGTGGACTTCCCATCTTCTTCCTAGGCTTTTCCATCTCATCGTCCCTTTTCCATTTTCGTGGTGGGCCTCCACCTCCCTTGACATAAGATTTGGTATCCCTTTGTCGCTTTGGTTTAGAGTCCCGATTGTCTTCTCTTTTGACCTCCTGGACTACTTTAGCCTTGCACGGTTTGTCTCCCCCAATCTTTTCCCTGGCTAGCAGTCCTTCTTCCAGCCACCCACATAGCCTGAGTACCTCCTCCTATTCTTGATCCGTTGTATACTGCAAAGCCAACAACCTGCGGACAATTTGTTTAGGAAATTTATCTTCGACTTCCTGCCTCCAGGATTCTGCGGTCATGCATGCATGAATGTTATAGTTATGCATAATCGTCAGATATCGTTTAATACTGCCATCGTACTCAACTAGCTTCATAGCTCGAAGGGCTAGTCTTTCAGCTTCCAGCAGGGCAAATCGCTTGATCATATTATGTTCAAAGCGTATCCATGTAGCCAGTTCTGGTTGCTGGGTTTCCCCTTGAAGCCCGTCCATAGCCTTTCGATACCAAATAGTACAAGGGAGCTCTATTTCTCCGCTAATACGACTGAGCACGTATATGACTCGTTCCCGCGTGTCGTTCCAGATCCGCGGGTTTCTTTCGCAATAGTCTATGTATTGTAAGATCCACACATATATATCTTGTGCGGGTTTATCCTCAAAGAATGGGTGTGGTTCTGATGGCCACTTAATATTTACCGCCATTGTGTTGGCAAGTATTTCTACCATACCAGACTATTCTAGTGTTTGTCCTCGCCTGCCTCGGCTTGCACTTCTTCTCTTTTTTCCTCCCTCATCATCATCATCATCATCATCACTATCATCTGCGAGTTTACCTCCCTGGGCACCTGAGGGGGATGCATCAGCGGCTTCTCAGCCTTTCTCCTTGTCCCTACGTATAGGTGGAGCGTAGTACTCCTCGTCATCTGTTTCTTGGACTGCAGGTAAGGGTACGGGTCCTGCAGCTTTGTGACTTGGTGCGGCAGCTAGTATCTTGTTTATGGCCACTGTCAACCCTTTCAGGGTATTATTTGTTTTATTATTCTGCTGCTGTTACTGGTCTTTTGACCTGCAAATCTCCGCTTGGTGAGTAGTCTGATCTAGGCGCATTTGTCCTAAGGTACGCTTGACTTCTCTTTCCTGCGTGATGCATTGATTTTGGAATTCTAGGAATTCCGACCTTAGGTTGATGACCATTTGTTCCAATGTCTGATCTTGGGTTAATGCTGCCTAGCTTTCTTGCCCATGTGTTCTATGTAACCTCATGGTTACCTCTTCATATTCCTGTTGACGCCTATCTTGGGCATCTATCTTTTTTGCCACTTCCCATAGCATTTCCTCTTGGATACCCTTAACTGCGCTTTTTACGCTTGCCAGTTGCATCAGCAAACTCTCGATATCATTATTGTGGACATCTTGTCTTTCGTCCATTTGCTGTTGAACCTTAAGTAGTTTTAAGATATTATCTTAGGTAGCTCCATTCAAGTGTTTGAAGGCAATATTGGCTTGGTCGCCAGAGGTGTCGATGTCTTGCCTTATTCGTCCCAATGTTATCCCTCAACAGGTAGCCAATCTTGCTAAATTTGCAGCTTGGTCTGCTGCTGGTTTTGGTGTAGAGAATCGTGATATCCGATGTGTACTTGCAACACTAGAGGATCCGTGCAAGGGTGGATTTCCTCTCCGGAATGTGGGTTCATGAAGTGTTGATGGGGAGGGACTCCATATAGCTGAATTATCGGTCTTATCCGTCGTATCGGGTCGGGTATCCATAGGTTCTCCCACTGTTATTCTTTTCCTCAGGCCCTGAGGTATCTCAGCCATTGTGATACTTTCCAGGTAGGCTAATTGCTCTAATAGTCCTGGATGCGTAATTTCTGGTACTTCGTACCAGAGTTCTTGATATCCTTTAATAGGTTTAAGGAACCGTATATAAGGTATCCAACGTTTGAGATACTCTAGGGGTGTAGGTATAAAAGGATTGGGTTGATCTAATTCTGAAATCAGAATCTCAATTACCCTTTTCTCGAGGTTAAAAATGTACTTGTAGTACATATAAGGATTTGTTAGGCCCAGGCCAAGGGGATGTCTGGCCTTCAGATGACTGTGCCTGGTTTCTTGTTATCGGAGTACTGGGTGCTCCACTCAACGAAGTTTTCTGACTTCGTGGAACTCCGCTCGAACTCTGGACCGTACCAGGTATGATATATGCAATTGAATTGATCCCTCGTTGGGATCCCGAAAGGTATTGTGAACCACGAGGGTTCTGTGAAAAATTCCTCTGCAATTTCAAGGAGCTCAGTATTAAAGATTTCTTCGAACGTATGAATGTAAATGGGATAGTGAGGTGCTTGGAAAATATAATCGAAGTCAGAGCTGAGGGTGGAGTTTGAAGTGAACACGGAGTTCATATAGTGAGCCTTAGTAACAGGAGAACTATCAATATACTGTTAGGCAGACGCCTATGTCTAGTATAACTGAGGGATGTAGGCCAAAATCTTTGTTGCGAGAATCTGTCGCGGAAGGCTCGTCTTGATAAAGTAAAAGTAAAGTAAAGATTTATGAGGTAAACAATTTTATATTGATAAGATCTCTTCTCCGTTGCTTGATGATGTCTGTAAAGCTCGGGAGGCACTTCGATATTTATATCCCGCGTCTGTGTGTTTACGGACTACTTCTAACTACTATGCCTCTGAGGTACCACTCTGATTTTTGATATGCAAACATCCAGAATCTTAATAGTGTAAACACCATTTGACCCTGAAACTTATCACATCCTTTTACAGACTCGGAATAGTATTCTTCCGTTAAGATAACTGTGGTATTTTTTATACCAAACAGCGGCCTCTAACTTAGATATCTGCATAGACTATTATATTACTTTAGTCTTGTTGACTATCATTCCCATAGTCTCTTCAGTCTTGAAGTGATCAAGTTCATGCTAGGCCACCTAGTGCCAATCGCAAGTCCTAGCCCAACGTGTCAACATCTTAAGTGTCTCTGACTTATCTAGGTCTTCCTTTCTGAGCATGCTTCTCCTTGGTCCACCAGCCTCTGTAGAGGGAGCCTATCACTAGGACCAACCAACCTACAGCTGATCTCAAAAGGGTATGGGTGGATGCGGTATACGCTTAATAGCTCTTACTACCAGCACATCCTCTTAGAGTCTTTCGCCGAAAACCTCCTGTCACCTTCGACCCATAGTTAGGAAGCCTAATCTTGAAGCCTACTATCTCTATGCGCCTCCTACAGATTCCTTCCGTTTCACTTCCCAGATGTCGCCGAAGGTTCCCTCTCATATAACCTGCGAACAGCATGTGGTCGGATGGACGGCGGCGATGTAAATGGTGTTATGAAGTAGGCTTCATTGATGTGACACTTTAGTTATGGGATGCAACTCTCAAAATCTCGCTAATGACGTGCGGGCCCTATAAGGGGGCCAGAGGGGGGTGTTGGCACTCAGGTAAATCAAGGGTCTGTGTGTAGTTACCCTACCGTGAGTCTGTGCACATGTCTCGGATTTCCATATGCCTAACAGTATTCTATTCACAACAATTGAACTCAGTGGAGCACAATTATGAGATTCATGATAAGGAACTTCTCGTAATCCTCAAAGCATTCAAGGAATAGAGACACTACTTAATTGGAACAGAAAAACCAATTACAGTCTTTACCGATCATCAAAACCTACAATACTTCCTCACCTCAAAAGTCTGAAGTGGCCGTCAAATTCGATGGGCTTAAAAATTAGAGGAATGCGATTTCCATATTATGTACCGATCAGGCATGAAGGGTGGAAAGCCTGACATATTAAGCAGATAGCTGGAGTACCATCCTGAGGATGGAGCTACACATCGCGAACAGAAAACTTTGAAACGAGAAAGTTTCTTGTTATCACTGGTAGCGAGAGTAGGCGGTGAAGGAGAAGACTGGGATGGAGAAAAGGATTTGGATTTGGAACCTCGAAGATGTGGAAAGGAACCCATGAGTAGAGTTAAGAGATTGAGCAAGATGGCATACTTACCAACACAGGGCTCTAGAATGGCGGCAAGGCATGACCTGTACACCATGGAGGATGACATTGCCTCGAAAAATGGACAAATATTAATATAGATTAGGATAGCCATAGGGCTACCTGTAGGAACTTACAGAATAATTGCTCTGAGAAGCGGGTTAGTGGTTTGAAGTGGAATCTCCACCAGAGCTGCAGTAATCAATGCGAATTACACCGGGGAACTCAAAGTCGTACAATTCAACCATAAGGATATGGACTGCCAGATAATAATGAACGCTCATATAGCTCAACTGGTGGTAGAAAAAATCAATACCTCTACCATAATAGAGGTAAACAACTTGGAAGAGACAGAACATGGAACCAAAGGATTTGAAAGTACCGATATAGTAACAAGATCCTTGATCGTCAAAGATCAGGAACCTAGAATCAGTTACTTGCAGGTATCAGCTAAACACAACGAACATTGGTACGATATTTCAGAAATACCGGAAAAGGTTCTAATATCAAATGCCATTACTCCTATACAAAGGAATGAAGTAGTTTCATCCCGAATTCATAAACAAGATACAGGCAGCTATCGAGACAGACTGTTACGATTCCTAACTGATATCAGTTCTCGGCAAAGGGTAGATAATACTTCTCTTGTCTTCTCTCGAGACAGCTCTTAGGCCTACGCCTACGATAAGGTGGGAGAGACTATCATACTTCTAGTCCTTATCACCTCTACTACTCGTTCTCTAACTCGAATCGTGTAGTGGAGTTCTCATATTACAGATGTGTATTTGTAAAGAGCATAAAGGTTTTATATTCATAAAAAGATAAAGTAATAAGTAAGGAAATAACTCAGAATGAAGCGTGAAGTACACATCTCTGCATTTCTAATGACCTCCTTACATAGTCCCTCTCCACGCCCTTTTGACTCATTTCCTGAGTCTCCTACCTCATATGACTCACAACTATGAGTCTTGTAAAATCCTTCCCAATAAGTCGTATGACCAAAGTAGTCACATGCATGAAACTCATGATCTCTAAATGAGGTCATGTGCAAAACATAACATACCAAGATACACTATTAGGCATATGGAAATCCGAGACATGTGCACAGACCCATGGTAGGGTAACTGCGCACAGACCCTCGATTTACCAGAGCCAACACCACCCTCTGGCCCCCTTAATGGGCCCCCATGTTATTAGCGAGATTTCGAGAGTTGCGACCCTTAACTAAAAATGTCACATCAATGAAGCCCGCTTCATAACACCATATACGTTGCCGCCATCCGTCCGACCGCATGCTATTCGCAGAATATACGAGAGGGGACCTTTGGTGACATCTGGGAAGTGGAACGGAAGAAATCCATGAGAGGCGCATTGAGATAGTAGGCTTCAAAGTTAGGCTTCCTAACTATGGGCCGAAAGGGACGGGACGTTTTCGGCGAAAGACTCCAAGAGGCTGTCGTAGTAGCAAGAGCTATTCAGGGTATACTGAATTCACCCATACTCTTCTGAGATCAGCTGTAGGTTGGTTGGTCCTAGTGATAGGACCCCTCTACGGAGGCTGGCGGACCAAGGGGAAGCACGCTCAGAAAGGAAGACCTAGATAGGTTGGAGACCCTTAAGATGTTGACACGTTGGGCTCGGACTTGCGATTGGCACTAGGTGGCCTGGCATGAACTTGATCACTTCAAGACTGAAGAGACTGCGGGAATGATAGTCAACAAGACTAAAGTAATATAATAGTCTATGCAGATATCTAAGTTAGAGACCGCTGTTTGGTATTACAAATAGCGCAGTCATCTCAATGGAAGAATACTATTCCGTGTCTGCAAAAGGGTGTGATAAGTTTCAGGATCCAATGGTGTTCGCACTTATAAGATTCTAGACGATTGCGTATTAAAACCAGGGTGGTAGTTCGGAGGCATAGTAATTCGAAGTAGTCCGCGAATACTCAGATGCGGGATATATATATCGAAGTGCCTCCCAAGCTTTACAGACATCATTAAGTAACGGAGAAGAGATCTTATCAATATAATATTGTTTTACGCTTTAAATCTTTACCTTACCTTTTTTATCGAGACGAACCTTCCTTGACAGATTCTCCAATCAAAGATTATGGCCTACGTCCCTTAGTTATATACTCGAGTTTGGCGTCTGCCTAACATAAACTAATCATATGACCAAAGTGGTCATATGCGCAAAACGCATAACCTCTTAAATGATATCATGTGTGAAACATAACATGCCTATGACTCATAACTATGCGGCATATGAAAACCTTTTCCTTGCTAAGCTACGTTCGTGACAAAGATACTGCTTAGAGGTACTGGAGAGAAGAACTTATTAAACTACGAGATGAAGGAATAGATTTCCCCAAGAATTGGACCTTAACTGATGATCTACTCTATGATAAGTAAAGACTATTTGTACCAAATAATCAGGAACTATACATGAAGATCGCGGAAGGATATCATGATGCAAAGGTTGCAGGACATTTCAGACACGAGAAACTCTTGGAGATCATTATGCGTGACTTCTACTGGAAAGGACTTGTGAAATGTATCAAGCACTATGTACGATTCTGAGATGAATACCCACAGAACAAATTACCTAGACATGCTAAGTACGAATTATTACAACCACTGCAAATTTCCTACGCAACATAAGCATCAATCTCAGTGGACTTTATCACAAAACTAGTAGACTCACAATGATGTACTCAAATAATGGTAGTAGTTGATCAATTTATAAAAATAGCACATTGCATCGGACGAGAGATATCAGCTACTGCGAAAGATGTTGCAAACGCATTTCTTAAGGAGGTCTGGAGGCTGCACAGCCTGCCAATTGAAATTGTCTTGGATATGGACTCGAAGTTTGCAGGAGAATTTTGGGAATCCTTTTGCAAGATGCTAGAAATTAAGCAACAAATATTAATAGCATACCATCCCCAAACTAATGGATAAACAGAAGATGCTAACCAAGTGCTGGAAGGATACCTTCGAAGTTTTGTCAACTATGATCTAGCTGACTGGTATCAGCTATTACTACTGGCTGAACATGCTTATAACAATTCCGCTACTAACGCTCCTAAGATGTCACCATTGTATATGAACTACGGATTCCATCTACAGACAGAGTGGATGAAGGAGCGAGAAGCTTAAAATCCTAGAGTAACACTTTATGCGAGCTGGATTAAAATGATACATGAATAAGCGAGGGACTCACTCGAAAAGACATGGGAAAGAATGTTAAAAAACTATGACCAAAAAGCTGGACAACAGCCAAACTTCAAGATCGGGGACAAAGTAATGTTAAATGCAAAAAACATTCGTACCAGATAAAAATCAAAGAAGCTAAGTCCAAAGCTTTACTGTCCCTTCCAAATCTTGGAAAAGCAAGGATGATGAGCCTTCAAGCTCAACATATCCAATCAATGGAACATTCATTCCGCATTCTATATTGCATTACTGGAAACCTATCGCAAATCAGTTCAAATTCATCCTCTACAACCTTCTAGAAAACCAGAAGACATTGACGGTTATCTACAATATGAGGTTGAGAAAATACTAAGAAGCATGATACATTCTTACAGGAAACGGGTATGTGGCTGCTATCAAGAAAAGTGGAAACTGTGGTACTTCATTAAATAACAAGGGTGTTCAGAAGATGAGAATACAAGGGAGCCAGCCACTAGTATGGAAAATGTGGAGGAAGTTGTAGAAAACTTTCAAAATGAAAATCTGAACATGCCAGAAAGGACAGAAGTAAGAAAGTGAGGAAAAGGTTTTCCTACTGTGGTCAAGTAAACGTGGAAGGTTTTTTACCTGGACCAAACTGAGTCTTAAATTGTATTTAAAAAAATTTAAAGTTATAGAGGCATTCAAGGTGAAGCCTGGTAGGAGGAAGCTCATGTTAGGCATATGGAAATTTGAGACAACAAGGTATACAGACCTCATGGTAGGATAACTAAGCACAGACCCTCATTTACCTAAGAGCTAACATCCCCCTCCGACCCCCTTATAGGACCCGCACATAATTAGTCAGATTTCGAGAGTTGCATCCTATAACTAATAATGTTACATCGATAAAGCTTACTTTATAACACCATATATGTCGCCGCCATCTGTCCAACTACATGCTTGTCACAGGATATATGAGTCGGGACCTCTGGCGCCATCTGGGAAGATGATCGGAAGAAATATGTCAGAGGTGCATTGAGATAGTAGGCTTCAAAGTTAGGTTTCCTAAACTATGGGCTGCAGGTGACAGGACGCTTTTGGTGAAATACTCTATGAAGATGTCCCAGTAGTGGAGACTATTAAGGACATACCAAATCCACCCATCCTTCTGAGATCAGCTGTAGGTTGGTTGGTCTGGGTAATATGACTCCTTTACGGAGGCTGGTGGACCAAGGGGAAGCACGCTCAGAAAGGAAGACCTAAATAAGTCGAAGACCCTTAAGACATTGACATGTTGGACTCGGACTTGCGATTGGCACTAGGTGGCCTGGCATTAAACTGATCACTTCATGACTAAAGAGACTATTGGAATAATAGTCAATAAGACTAAAGTAATCTAATAGTCTATGCGGACAACTAAGTTGAAGACCACTGTTTGATATAACACTTAGCCCTGTCATCTCAACGAAGGAATACTATTCAGCAACTATGAAAGGGTGTAATAAGTTTCAGGGTCAAACAGTGCTCACACTTATAAGGTAGTGGATATTTGTGTATTAAAACCAGATCGGTACTTTGGAGGTATATTAGTTAGAAGTAGTCCGCAAACACTAAGACGCAAGATATAAATATCAAAGTACCTCCTGAGCTTTACAGACCTTATCAAGCAACAGAGAAGAGATCTTATCAATATCAAATTATTTACATCATGAATCTTTACTTTACCTATTATTATTCGAGACGAGCCTTCCGCGACAGATTCTCTGATCAAAGATTTAGCCTACATTTCTCAGTATTACTAGAGTTTGGCATTCGCCTAATATGAGCATTGCTGCAAGAGGCTTACAGAAAAGCTACGCCAGCACTTTCCTGATATCCATAAGGCAAAGGGGAGCCCTGAAGTAGTAAGAAGAAGTCTTTCAAATACTCTCTTAGAGGTTTGGGTAAATGATATTAAGGGAGACTTTTTAGAGAAGCTCTGGAAGTCTATACTTAAGAGGGTGGCTGCTGTACTTGAAGCAAAAGGATGGTATACAAAATCTTAAATATCTTTTCTTTAAAAGTTATTTACAATTTTCCTTTATATTTATAAAATATATGTTCAAAACTTTGTCTCTTTCAGGAGTGTAGTTGGTTGGTAGCTCCTAAAAACATTATTGGTCATGTGTCATTGTTGCATTGCTGGTCCTAGTATTTTATCATTGGACTTTACATGCACGTTCTTGTACCATAAACAGGTAATATATTGTGGGTGGACAAAATTAAGCGGAGGCGCCAGGCGGCGTGACAACCGATCGCTCCTGGACAACCTCGCACAACAGCCCCACCACAAAGATCATTACCACCCAACCCATACCCCATAATACCACGTCTTTTTTTTATTCTAAGTAGTGATTACTGCTATGTATTTATATTATTTTTTATTATTTTTGTTGGTTGATGTTGAGGTGGTTGAATGTATGAGGGTTGTCATCACGGGGCAAATTGTGTGTCCGTTGTCGTTGTCATTCTCCGCTTAATTTTGTCCACGCACAATATGATAAAACAAAAAAAAAAAAAAACTCCCCTTTCTATGGTCACATGATTTAATTACCTGACTTTTAAACAAATTATATGTGTAAAAGTAAAACATAGTGCACAGTCCTTTTAGTCTCCTGTATAGCCCTCATGCTTTTTCTTTTTTTTTTCTTTTTTTTTATCTTCATGTATTCATTGATTTATGGTACAAGAACTTGCATGCATCGCTAGCTATGGCATAAACAAAACCTTAATCTCAAGAACCCGCAATCAACAAAAGAACTCTCGCACCAAACTGTAAAATCCTCCATAATGTGTCCGATAGCTGACACCAAATCCCTAAGGAAATAAAACAAAAAAGCGCATGATCATAACAAAAAATAATTTCCTAGCACAGAAAAACATAACAGGCGGAGGTCGAACTCCTTTTAGGGAGCGAAACTGTGGATTAGTAGAGCGGACGCGTCCGGGGTCGGGGGGCGCTGAGGGTCCCATTCTGCTGGGGGCATGCCTGGTGGGAAGCCTGTCGCTGTGACGTTTATGTATCTAGCGAGGGAGTTGAGAGTGGCGGTGTTCGACCAGAGGGGGCTGTCCCTATCTAACGAAGTGAGGCCATGGAGGTGGCACTCACGAGGTTCTCTGCGGGACTCGCAGGACAGGATGGCGTGGTTGAAGTCCTCTTCGTCCTCCTCGCAGAATGCGCAGAGGGGGGAGGGGTCCTCTGTGAACCACGAGGGGTGGGCAGCGAGGTAGCTCTTGCCTGATTGCATCTGGTGGATCCTTCCCGCCATGAACCTACCGAGCCCCATGAAGGGGTGGGGTACCAGGGAGAGGAGGTAAGGGTAGGTTGGGGGCGGCGGGAACTGGTCGTTCCAGTCTTTGACTAGGGCCGATCTGATTTTCAACTTGACGGACTTGTAAGAGGGGGTGTCTTCTCCAATTGGAAGACAGGCTGGAGGGAGAAGGTCGGGGGAGGCCAACGGCAGGGGACCGGAAGCGGGGATGAAGGGGAGGGTTCGATGAGCGATAGCATCAATTGGAAGGTGTTTTCTTAGGGGTGGGGAGGGGACAGCAGATCTCTACGAGAGGGGAGCATAGACCGATGTTAGGCCTCGCGTGTAGTGGCGGTGGTCGTCAAGGGCCCTGAAGAGGGACGAAGTCGGGAACGTGGGGTGGAGCCTGGCAGTCGCTGGGTTGGCCTCCAGCGGGAGGCAAACCATCCTTATGGCTGCAAGTCTTTGGNAAGGGGCATGGGGGGCAGAGTCGACTCGCAAGCAAGTGTTCCGATAGGTGTCGAGGAGAAGCAGTTCGTGACCCATCTTTGGACAGTCCTCCAGAAGACCGACATGCGGTCGAGGAGGGTAAGACTTGGGGAGAAAAGGTCTACGCCGTAGAGGAGGATTGGGGAGATCAACGATGCTGCCAGACGGTGGCAGAGGAAAGGAGGAAGGCCTTTACCGGGCCCAGATAGTCTTTTCATGGTAGCGAAGGCGCCTTGGGCCAGGCCGAGTCTTCTAACGAAGTTGGACGAGGTGCCTCTCGTGCATGAGGTGGAGGAGGGCTCGAACCAGTACCCGAGCCATTGTACTAGCTTAGAGGGGCGGAAGACGAGGTCGTCCAGCAGAACCAGGATTGGGGGTGGAGGGATTTTCTGAGAGGGGGTCTCCCAGTGCATGAGTTCTGTTTTCGGGATCGAGAAGGACACACCTAACCTACTAGCCTTCCGCTGTAGGATTCTGGTGATGCCCTGCAGTCTCTGGATATTCCTCCGGTAAGAGCCCGAGGCCACCGTGACCACGAAGTCGTCTACGTATGATATGATGAGGCCTCTAGGGACCGAGAAGTGGAGGGTAGATACATAAATGACAAAGAGTAAGGGGGAGATCGGAGACCCTTGAGGGGTACCAACCGAGACAGGTGAGAAGATTCGAGGTACGCCCTGGAAGACCAGGCGGCAGGTGCGGTCGTGGAGGAAAGACCTTATCCACGAGACCATGTACGGGTTGACCGCCCTCGTGGCGAGTCTGTCGCAGAGTATCGGGGCCGCGACGTTGTCGAAGCCTCCCTTGATGTCGTGGAAAAGGGTCGAGACCTGGAGATTGGGGCGCATGAATAGCTGGACCTCGTGGGAGAGGGTAGCCGCCACGTCAAAGGTACTCAGGCCAGGTAGGGAGCCAGTCTGATTGGGGGAGAGGAGACCCAGGAACCGAGCCAGGGCCGAAAGCCGGTTTGCCATCACCCTTTCCAGGATCTTGGACACAGTCTCCAAGAGGACGATGATGCGGAACGATGTAGGGGTGTCGTAGGAGGGTTTGCCAGGTTTATCCAGCACTATGCTGTTGGCCTTTTTCAGGGAAGGAGGGGTGGTGCCCATACCTGACCAGGGGGCCCAGGAGAGATGTGAGGATGCGCGGGTTGATTGAGTGGACCTGCTTCCAGACCGAGTAAGGTATTTGGTCCGGCCCGGGGGCAGAGGACGAAGAGGACTTCCTAAGAGCCGCTGAAATTTCTGTCGCCGACAGCTCCGGAACGTCTTTAAACTCACGTAGGATGCGAGGAGGGGGAGAAGACCTCTTTTCGGGAAAGAAGTGTTCAAGTAGGGCCTTGTTGATTTCATTAGGGGAATCCGCCCCTGGAATTTGAGGGAATCTGTCAGGTGGTTTTCCAAACGCGAACCTTTTCGCCGTCCAGAGGGACTGGGGGTTCGCCGTTTGCAGGAAGTTCTTCCAGTACTCATTTTTGGCCTTCTTAATAGCCTTGAAGTACAGGAGGCTCGCCTCCTTGCACAGTTCTTTGGACAAGGGGAGGGGGTCCTTACGAGCCGCTCGGACAGTGGAGTGGAAGGCTGATCTCTGTGCCGTTAGGTTGGGGGTCCACCAGGGTTTCGACCTATAGGAGGGTCTCTTGTCGTGGGTGTGACTCTTGAGTTGGGACCTTATCCTATCCAAGGCCGTGTCAAACCATATCGACAGTGTCCGTGGCGTAGGGAGGGAGGGAGGGGGGCGGAACTTCATCCCTTTTAGACCTTCCTCGAGGGCGGGCCAGTCGGTCTTCGTCCATGACGGAGAGGGGGGTGGGGGGCGGGCCAGGGGCTCCGTTAGGGTGATGAGGATTGGAATATGGTCTGACCCTGTTGGAGGGAGAGGCGTGTCCCAGGATTGGATGTTGGGGGAGAGGGGGGCGTTGGCAAATGCCAGGTCTATCACTGAGGGGCAGAGGTTTGAATCAAAGGGAAAGTAAGTGAGGATGCTGGGTGTGTTTAGGAGGCAGAAGCCTTCACTGGCAGCCTTCTCAAAAAACGAAGAGGATGTCCCAAGGTCTTGAACCGAGAAGAGACGACCTGGGTCAGCGGAGGGATGGTGGATGTTGAAATCACTGACGACCGGCGTGGGAGAGGGCGTGGGAGGAAACGCAGTATCGGGCGAGATGGTCCTTTTGAAGGGGGAGCCGTCCCAAGTACTGTAGAGATTTATCACACGGAACTTGCTTACAAAGGAATCAAAAAATCCAACTGAAGAAAAGAAATCCATTGCTATCCAGTCTCTTGCTTCAGAAAAAACAGGAAGAATTGAGAACTGTTGTGTGGAGGAGAGGTGGAGGTAGCAAGCCACTCTGGGCTTGCCACCGTTGGGGTATGGGGGCAGAAACGGCTTAAAATCCGCAAACGCAGGGGGCTTGTCCCTATACAATGGGGGGTCTTGAAGTGCAACAAGTGTGGGGAGGTGGTCCAGTAAAGAAAAGGAATTAAACAAGGAGAGAAACACATCCCAGCTTCCCAAGCAGTTGTGTTGTAGAACAGAAATTGAATTATTGGAGCCCGTCGCCAGCACGGAACTCGCAGGGGAGGTGTGACCAGCCATTACACGCCTTCCGGCCTCTCAGGCAGTGGGAAAGGAGTGGGAGTTGCCTGCCATGCGGGGTTCGGCAGGGCTTCTCCTCGGGGTTTCGGAATGTTTGCGGGGGGATGTGCCGGGGGGACACCACTATGCCTAGGACGGGGTGTCTCAAAATCGATGGGGGGTAGGATGGGTCATGCACCAGTTGAAGGACCCTCGCCGAGGTCGTTCATCGTGTCTATTCTTTCCTCAACCAGCGGTAGAGGGGGCTCCCTATGGAGAGCAGGGGGGGGGGGTCTCGAGGGGCATTCTCGAGCGAGGGCCGGGTGGGGGCCCTCGCATACGGCGCAAAGCGGGCGTGAGGTCGGGCAGCAGTTGACGACTGCTCTGAGGTTTCCTCCTTTCGGGCAGGTAGGGTTCTGGCACCTGTGTGCCTGTTTCCTGTGGGAGAGGGCGCAGATGGGACAGACTGGGTGGTCGAGCTTGCATCTAGCCGAGTGGTGGCCGTACTCACAGCAGTTACGGCATTGAGTGAGGCAATTAGCCGAGTATGCTCTCTCGATCTTGCATCGAGAGGAGTAAAGGTAAGAGTTGCCCAGCATAGCGGCCTCATTTTCCGGAGCCACGGTGACTACTACTGAGGTTGCCTTTTTTTGGTTTCGGGATTTGCGGTCGGGGTTGAGGTAGCGGGCAGAGAGGATCTGGACGTTCTTGACGTTGAGAATAGTGTTGGACAGGGACTGGAAGAGGTCGCCGTCTTCCTCGGGGAGGTATGCAATGGGGAGGGAGTGAACAGCCAGTTGCACTTCATTTGGTGCCGGGCGGAATGGGAGCCAGGGGGAGTCTCCGACAGGGAAGGATTGATTGAGTTTCGCAGAAAGTGCTTCGTAGTAGGGGGCATAGGAGGTAGATGGGACAAAGGGCGAAAGGGCTAGGAGGGTTACCGCTCCTCTGTCGTTGACATGGGCAGAGAAAGATAGGGGGAGAGTACAGCCGGCCTCTCGCAAGGCCCAGGCGGCGGAGTCTGGGAAGGAAGCAGCTATAAGTTCAGCCTGGGGGTGAGGGAGGGGAGACGAGCGAGGGGCGAAGAAGCGTCTCTCGGCTGCCCGGAGGCTCTTTGGTCCCCTAGACTGGAAACTCTCAGCCGTACCAGACGCAACCTGGGCAGCAGTCAGGGCGTTCTTGCTTTTGCTCGTCTTACCCTTCTTCTTTTGACCAGATGAAGCGGCTGGAGCGTAGGAGGAGGGGCCGGGATGGGCCGACGATGTTGGAGCTGGGTAGAACTCGGAGGCAGGAGGGTACTTCCCTTCCCGGAAGGTCTGAGCCTCCCAGGAGCGAGGGAATTTGGCCGCGTAGGCAGCCGGGTTGGCATACCACTTCTGATTCTTGGTACTGTAGCAGGGGATGTCTGTATCACCCCCACCCTCGTAGAGTGGGGTGAGCTCGTTGGCAAGGGTGGTGTCTGAGTCGGCCAGTGCTTTCTCTTTGCCCTTCTTGGATGGGGCTACCCGAGCCGCCCTTGTCGTGGCTTGCATGGGTGCGCTTTGTTGGGGTGTGGGCTGTTGGTGGCGTGTTGGTTGGGGAAGGGGGGTGGTCAGACGAGACGCTAGGTCTCGGACCGAGAGCTGGAGGGCGGATCGTGAGGCCGCCGTAGCGTTCTCTGAGGAGGGGGGAGGGGGGAGGACAGAGGGTTTGGTCTTTCACGCATGGATGTCGTCGATTTGACCGGAGAGTCTTGCGATCTCTAGTGCGAGTTCGTCAATCTGAGTGGAGAGGGCCCTGGAGGCTAGTAGCGAGGTGCAAAGAAGGGGGAGAATGACGGCTTCTCCTGGGGAGAGGTCGTCAAGCTCTCCTGAGCTGATCGTGGGGAATAGCTGTGGGGAGACTCCCGCATCTGTTGTCGCATTTTCAAGCAGGGCAAGCAGAAGGGGGACATGAGGGCGGATTCCTGACACCGAGGAGTGTTCCGAGGGGGGGAGGGGGACCGAGGACATTTCTGACTAGGCAGTGAGGCCTCAGCCAACAGGCTTCTGGGAGTAGCACGATCGTGTATTCACACCGGACGCTGATGGTGTTGAGAACGAGGAAGAAGTGTAGGAGGGGGAAAATAGTGGAAGCGAAGCGTGTGTATAGCCCTCATGCCCTCTTAATAGATTATATATCCAAAAGCAAATTCTGACAAATAATACCCTCTAACTCTTACCTGAGTTATCATTGCTAAACTTTATTCTTCCTTGCCAAGTCAGTCAAGAATTGTGACACTATCATTTTCTACTATCTCTTCCTTAAGTTTCTCTATTATATAATATATATTTGTTTATAATACCACTTTTTTGACTACTCAAATATTCAAAAGAAAAAAAAAGAAAAAAAAAGCTCAAATATCTAAACTATAAAGATTTCTAAATACTTTCAGAACAATAGTTATACTATATTATTCATCCAAAGACTAAAAGAGGTATTAAAAAATGATAGACAGTTACTTCAAATTTATCAATCCACTTCATACTAGCTTGTTTGATGTATTTTTATAAGGTAGTTTCTCCTCTTAAAGAGTCTTCATGCTTTTCCTTTTCTAAATTTGCAGATTGACAGAGCAAATAGCACATAGCTGTTACGATCCCTAACTGGTATCAGTTCTCAGCGACGGGTAGGCGATACTTCTCTCTTTCTTTCTCGACGATAGTTCTTAGGCTGGTGCCTACGATAAGGTGGGAGAGACTTTCTTGTCTCTAATCCTTATCGCCTATCGTACTCTTTCTTCAACTCGACCCTATACTAGAGTCCTCTTCTCGTAGGTATTCGTAAAGAGCGTAAAGGTTTTATATTCGTAAAAGTATAAAGTAATAAGTAAGGAAATAACTTAGAACGAAGCGTGAAGAGCTTATCTACTTCGGACTTTTTTTTTCTTTTTTTTTCTTTTCTTTTTTTTTTTCTTTTTCTTCAATTTTATTCTGTGTTTAAGGTACACTGTCCGCATGCAGCGCTAGCTATGGCCGACACATAAACCTCCCCCCCTACGCCAGCCCGAAACAGCCAGAAGAAAAACCGTCAAC
>JACCEG010000723.1:22175-34581 GCA_014065205.1 Tuber brumale | reverse complement strand
AAATGAAACCCCCCGTCAGCATAACCTTCTCTAAAACATGTAGTAGTATAATAACCTCCTGCCTAATTCCTCTCGTTCTCAAAGTCCCCACCCTTTATCAGACGCGGCCAGTCACAAGTAATCACTCGACCCGGGGGGCCAGTCGAGGTCGTTAAATGAGTCGTCGTCAGCCAAAACACACCAAAATTGGGAGTTTTCAAACCATCAAAAATCCACTAACTCCATTGATATCACTTCCAAAAAAATCTTTAAATTTTCTTCTTTATCTGAAGTATACCATATGACTTTTGAAGATTTTTATATAGCAATCATGTAGAATGGCACATGTTTGAAGTTGGTGGGGTTAGTTGCAATGTATCTGTTACATACAAAAACCCCTGTCTTGGCAGGTATCTTCTTACTCTACCACGAAACCCTCCTCACTACTCCGCTGTAGTTCAAGTAAAAACTCCCATATTTTTTGCTCCAAGTAGATACACACTGTGGGATTTCTTAAATTTTCTGTATAGCGATTTCATCCAAATTCGTTGAGATTTGATGGTGTTAAAAACCCCCATTTTGGTGTGTTTTGGCTGACGACTCATTTAACGACCTCTACTGGGGCCCAAATATGTGTCTATGTGTCAAATAAGGAGAAAAGACTCGGTTGCTTAAAGTACATTTGATAAACGCGCGGAGGCGAGTTCATATATGCCACCGGAAATAGAAAGCCCAAGCAGAGAACAGGCAACTTTAGAAGGGGAAGAACGAAACGGGAGTTTGGGGATAAGTTGAGAACGGTATAATTCGGTTTTGAATAAGAAGTATCCGTGTGAGGTTTGGAGGGTTGGAAAAAAAAAAAAATTTGCCACTATTATAAAAAAGGAGTTTTGGGGGGGTGGGGGGGAAATAAGGAGGATAGATCGATCGACTACTGTAGTTGCGAAAGATTGGTAAAATACACGACATGTGTAATAAGTTAGAACGGTACAGTGCGGTAGAGGATAATAGCTAGATACGAGATGAAGTGGGAGTGCAAAGTATTTGGAAATGTAAGGGGGCTCTTTTACCCGCTTGCAAATTTTGGACCCCACGGAGTTGGAAAACGGGGGGGGGGGTGCCGAGGGTAGGGTGTCATAGGTATGGCTTTATTTCTGGGTTTTCGGGTGGTATTTCTGGGTGCTTGGTAGAGGGGTTTATTCGTTATTCATCATACCGGTACTTCTCTCTCATATGTCTGATCTGGTTGTTGCAACTGGAATACCGTAATTGAATCTCGGGCTAAGACGTCCAAAGTTCACTTTCTTGGATTAGGGGGAGAAAACACTGCTAACACTGACCTCCCTCAGCCCCAGCCTAAGACAACAAGAAAAGTTGAAAACACCACACCTTACCAGCAGCGGCAACCCCAACATCCTAGCGTGGGGTTCAATCAATTATTCCAGTTTTTGCGGTGTGGTAGGGGACAAGATGGCGGGGTGGGCCGAGATGGGAGCTTTTTGATCCGGGGGAATTTACTGATTACGCTATGGTTTCCTAGGATGTAGATTTTCAGTTCCATCCACCGAACTGGAATGGAGTGCTCGGGCAGTGACCAATTATTTCTTTACAGCCCTATAATACATCCAAGGCCGGGTATTTTTGTTTATTGTACCGTTCATGGATACAAGGGTATTCTTCGCAAAAATATCTTGTGGTTCCACCGTCAATCATAGACCACCACGATGTCTTTGAATAGTTCCGGGGAAAAAGCGATCGTGGCAAAGTCAAATTAAAATAGGTGAACTTTTTGCATCTGCCTAGATCGGCGGCACTTGCAAAAACCCCAATGCGAGTTATTCCCGCAAGGCAGCTATGGCAGGCTGACTCCGCGATTTACTACCTTTCTGTTTCGCCGCGAGCAGGATGTGGATTACCGTACCTCCCGCGCAAAGAAGAGAAGTGTGGGGTATTACACTGTTCTTTCACAAAGCCAAGGAATTTACTTTATTCCTCAAGTACTGGTATATGAGCCCCCCCCCCCAGAAAAGGGCACTTAATTTGAAAGTAGCCATTATCACAGTCTTCTCTTCAAGGCATGTCATGTCTGATTCTGGTGAAATTAGGGTATTATGAAGCACGCATCTGCGCCCGGTACGACGAAGGAGCATGTAATTAGTTGAAGGCAGAAAGGGAAGTTGGCGGTGAGCTAGGGAAGGGAATTGTAAGAAACTCCCAGCAATCTTTTTTTTTTTCCCCCCGCAACCGGGTTTTCCACGGTCTAGCTCGCTTGTAGATACTGTAAGTGATTTTCCCGTCGAAAACTCCCATGGTGGACCATGAATGGAGGGGCAGGTGTATGGTTTGCTCGGATTGCATTTGTTGAGTTCGAAACCTCCTCATAAGAAATATGGATAATTGTTATCTCTTTGCTATTCTGATCTCTTTGAGTGTTTTTCGTCGTTGACCTCGGAGTATGTCGCCTCTGAACCAATGATAATCTTATACCTAGTTGTACAATTCCTCCACACCAATAAGTTCCTTCAACGTTCATCATATCAATCCAGTGAACATCCCAACTTCCAATAAATCTCCTCATACTTCTCTCCTTAAGCCTATTCCCTTCGCTGGGGAAAACCTCCCATCGGATCATCTTATTTATTTTCCAAAACGTTACCTAGCAGTAGAGGACGTTAAATGAGCCGTTATAAGCCAAAACCTACCAAAATGGAGGTTTTTAACACGATCAAATCATAAAGAATTTGGATGAAATCGCTATAGAGAAAATTTGAGAAATTTCACAGTGTGAATCTACTCAGAGCAAAAATTATCAGAGTTTTCACTTCAACTACAGCAGAGTAGTGACGAGGGTTTTGTGGTATAGTCGGAAGATACCTGCCAAGACAGGTGTTTTTGTATATAAAAGATACATTGCAACTGACCTCACCAACTTCAAATATGTGCCATTCTACATGATTCATATAGTATATTTCCAATGGATGGGGAAGTTTGGGGGATTTTTTGGAAGTGGTATCAGTGGAGTTAGTTGGTTTTTGGTGGTTTGAAAATCCCTAATCCTGGTGTGTTTTGGCTGACGACAACTCGTTTAACGTCCTCTACCGCTACGGGGATCGAGTGATATGTTATGATACCAAGGTATTATACTACAAACGATGGTAAAAGAAAAGTCCACAGCGAGTCCCGTGAACGTGGAGGAAGGCGTGTGGAGTAGTTCTGAGTTCGGCATTAACTAACAGACAACCTAGAAGGGGGGGGGAAAAGCGACCGGGGGACAAAATGTGAAACAAAGCGGCGAAAGATTCCCAAAAGCTCTTGTCGCAAAGTTAGAGGGCATCCCATGCCTTGGGATAATTGTAGGTTTTAAGGGAAAAAGAACAACTCGCATTATCATACCTGTTACGGCACCTACAATTCATTGTCCTCGATAGTAACCCCCAAGGCCGAAGATAATCCCCAGCGGATCCCTGGGGTCACGCGTTGTTTTTGTTGGAAACCTGCAGCCTTACTGTATGTTCAAATGCAGTCCGCTTGATGCATCTGGGAAGTGCGATCCTCGCTATCGGATAATCGTCCATGGTGATCGCTGTTGTCCTCCAAGAGCGCGAGGCTAGACGGGTATCGGAATTGTTTCGCTCGGTCCGGTTACTCAGCGGCCCATCCAGAGGGCGGCCAAGGCCCGCGCAGTGTTGTGAGGGCTCCAAGTCGGTCTTGCCCCACTTCCGAGAGCAACGCTTAAGTAATACAGGCGAGTGAACCACACGACCAGAATTCCGTGGCAGAACGGGTACTCGGGTAGAGCACTTGTACTTGTGGGAAGTAGGGAAGGCTTGTGGGCTGCCTGACATTGTGATCCGCTTGTTCTAATTCTCGAGCTATCACCATTCTGTGAGATGTGTATAGTACAATACTATCCCTGTGTTCACTATTATGATACCATTACTCATTAAATCACCAGAATTTAGAATAATTTAAAGAATGCCACCCCGACTACAATGTGACAATACTTAACATTAGTATATTAGAAGAAGCTTAGCAGAAGATCGACTGAATGAGAAAGAAAGGAAGAAAGAAAGAAAACAGAAACCCAACCGCTAACTCCAAAGTGGCGGGAAGGAGGGGATAATAAAAATCCGAAAAAGTCTAGTCTTGGCTAATTCTAGACAAAGGCTCGATGGAAAAACCACAAAGAGCATACACAACTAGAGGAAGATGCTTTAGTTTGCAAAGGGGATTTTTTATCATATAAGGAGCGCCTCCGGTGGTATCGGGGGGCATTGCCGGTTCGTGGAAGGTAACTTTGCAGGCAAGCAGGTACAGGACCGAAAAATGCAAGCCGGGTCCGGAATAGAGCATCCCGCGCCACAATACGAGCAATCGTGCTATTTGCGCCATCGGGTATACATAGTATGCAATGAGCGTAGAGGTTCGTCTAGGCGCTTCCCTTGGAATTCGTCTAAGGCATCAATGCAGATAAAAGCCCGCTCCAGAGGAGTATAGGCAGCCCCATGGGCCCGGGGGCCTGGGCCACCAACCTGACCCTTGGCTTTCCGGAATGCGTCATCAATCTCGGCAGGAATAGCGTCAAACGCGAGTACAAGTTGCTTGACTAGAGCACCCAATACGCTCTCCGGGGTTTGTTTCTTTTGGTCCTTGAAGTCGAAGTAGAAGCAAGCGACGGCAACCTTCTACCCTGCACTCTGATCACATAATGCATCGATTACTAGAGAGCTAATGTTGCAGTTAGTTCTCCATCACCCCCCCTGTGTATATATAAAATCACTCTTCCTCCCTACCTAAGATAGGCTTTCCCAGCCACTGGAGCCCCGGAACAAAATAGGATAGCTCGGTTTGATCCACCCTTGCCATCACGACAGTCGATAAACTCTTCGCTTTGTAAAAGCCATTCCCTCACACCACCTACCGACTTGGTACGCACATCCTGGTGGCGCGCGCGGGGTTCTGGTGGCGGTAGCCACTCTAGGACCTGGGGCTTCTCGTGCACGAGTGTATTGTAGCTTTTTATCACGTTGAAACTGTCTTTGAGACCTATGCCGCTAGCAAGAGGATGAATGGTTCGCAGCTCCATGTTGCTCGGGATGTTGTGAGGTAGCTAAGCGAGAGATACTGGACGTCGGAGGTGAGATGTTGTGGATTAAATCTCATGTGGTTGGAACTGGTGGAAAGTGGGGTAGTGCTACTCGTATTTCACCTGCGCCTCCCCAAGTCTCTTGTGCACCGGTATCGGTTCATAGCCGATATGGCGCCTCGCAAGTAGCTAGTTAAAAAGATGATCCTACGGTAGTCCCGGGCATGAGAAAGCGCCTCTCAAGTGCCAAGATCCTATTGTTCCCTTCCCTGTGTCAGTAACTTGCCGCTGGAGAAAACATGACCTCCCATGAAGGTTTAACGTAATTTTCTATTATTTTAGCTCACTATGTCTCGCCGCCGGCAAACCCCTATTAAAATGAACACAAATACCTGTATCTCTTGCGCAACTTAGGTGCTTGTCCGTCGAATTCACACTGGTCAAGGTATCGTACTTGCCCTGTTATTGACAGCTTTAGCAAATTCAGAACCTTTACATCTATAATACTAGACGGGCATGCAGTATCGTAGGTACTCTAATACCGGACCGGTAGAAGATATATTGTTACGCCGAGGGGTCGGGATTCCCATTCTCGGCTACAAGGGGAACACCGAGAACCCATCTTTCAGCTAAGATGAGCGTTATGGAGAAGGCACGAAGGCGTACCCATCGCCTAGTGCTAAATTTATTTGATAGAGCTATATGTACTTGTAGTACTGTTGCGCGCCCAATACCTGTAAAATTAAACGTTACTCCTCTCAAGCCTTATCGAATCTATTTGAGTATCGGTACTCGAGTACAGTAGATGGAGGGGGGGGCGGGGGAAGGGATGCGAATTTAGCATATTTCCCACCATCTCGGTAATAATATCCAGCACCAACGTACAATACTCCCAAAATACCCGACAAAATTGCCTCCACTCCTCCGGGATTGTAAAGCAAACTAGAAGACCGGTAAAGGACCCACATAGAAGTTCAATAAAAGTGACTCAGTAGCCACGCCAGAGTCGAGCAGCGGGTCATTCGGGTGGACCTCTGGTCTTCGAAAACAGCTTCTACAGTATCATACATTGCTCAGGTAGGTAGATCTGATGAGCATCATGATATATCACTCACATTCTTGGCATGAAGCACCAATGCTCACAGTAGTACGGGACCGAAGTCAAAACAGACCAAAATTGGAGTTTTTTTGATCCGGAAAAAGTTCGGCAAGTTCTATTAGAAAAATTGCAAAAAAGGAAAAACATGATTGGGCTATAAAAGAAGAAACTGTTGGCGATGTATAGGTGTAGCTGATAAATAGATTAGTCATCCGGCCTGATCAAGAAAATTGGGTGAGCCTCCTTGCTGCAGTTTGCTCGGGTAAAGCACTCGGCTAGTATATCTATTGCCTGCGTTTGTAGAATCGCCACAGCGTAAAACTCTAGGAGATGAGTGGCGGGGGAGAGCCGGTAGGGAAAAGTGTGAAGAGTTTGAAGTTTGTAGTGGAAATGCAGTAGTGGGGAAAATGGTAATTGCGGACATGCGGTAATATGTGAGTATCTGAAGTCATCCGTAGGTATCATAGGCATCTGAAGATATTTTCTGGCTATCCAGAGATATCGGCACACATCTAAATATACCTACTACCCATTGCCATGTCATTTTCTTACCACATGGAATGTGCAGATGGCTTCTGGTGCTGCGAGAACCCATCTACGATGCCTACACTGCTCTGAAAGAACATGGGCTCACAAATGCCAATTTAGTTTCACCTGTCCTGGCTGCAGATATCACTTGGAAGCCAGTAAATATTTCTTATTTTTCCCAGCTCTGGTCGGACACACCCGATCCACCGCTTGTGAACACCAATCCCCCTAAACTAAGTATGCGACCTGGCGGCTGGGATGAGTAAAAAATTCACTGTCAGTGGGATAACTCACTGGGAAAGTGGCCCACTTGTCTGTGAGGCATTCCCTTGGCCGAAACTAGCTACTTGATGGCTGATGTGGAAAATATGTTAATTGAATGATGTTTTCTTTTTCTATTGACAATTATTATCACTTTCAATTATCTAATAGGAAATACCTGCTGAGACCTTTAGGGTATTGAGTGATAATTTTTTTTGTTGGCCTCGCCAATGTTCTGAGTAATGTGTCCTGACTAAACAACCAGTTACATACATCAACAGAGTACAAGCAACTAAGCTAAGGCACCGATAAACCGCCATCATTCTGGATGGCATTACAACTGAGTGGTCCAACTCATCTGCCCCAAATGTCCCACGATATATCTGGGTAGTGGAGCGTACCACCTGTGCACCCTGTAACTTGAAGCTGGGGGCTTGACCGTGACGAGAGCCATCCCCCCCCCCAAATGTGCAAAAACACTACCTCGGTATAAATACCGCCCCGCAATATTACACCCACAGCAATATACAGAAGAGAAAATCTGATCATGCCACTATGTTGCATCAAGGCCATCAAAAAGATCAACCATCGGAGGGCGTGGGGGACATATTAGATCCCCTAGAAGCTATGGAGCGATTTTCCGTGATGACGAGGTACTCTAAGGAGAAGTAGGAGTGTCTATCGGGATATTTCTGATAGTGCGAGGAGGCTGATAATGAGATTCCTCATTTGACGCGAGTTGGCATACCACCTAACTAGAAAGGAAATTGTAGTAAACATGGTGTGCAAAGGGAATGTTCATTCAGAAAAAAAAAAAACTCCCCCCCCGTTCCGCGCCACGGGTATGCTTCGCTCTACCCTTATCTGCACAGGAGAGTGCTGTTAGAGCCTTTTGAGCTTTGGCTTCGAAATTAATATTTCTGTGTTGCAGGAATAGTGTTGTTACTCCTTCGCGCCCATTTTCCGCAACCCACACCAGTGGCGCACGGCCCAGGAAATCTTGTCCGTTGATATCCCCACCCCTGACCTGCAACACAGCGCTTGCGATCTCATCAATACCGAGATATGCCACGCAGTGAAGCCCCGTGAATCCGGTAGGCTAGCTTCCCCGCTGAAACATTAGCGGTAAAATGTGGAGACTTAGAAGAAGCTTGGGTGATATATGATTGTCAAAATTCATGAGAAGTCGAAGTGCAAGCAACTTCACACTTTCAGTCGTTTCATTTCTTGCATAAGGTTCCCAGTATGTGGAAGCGTATTCGAGAAATGCTGTCGCTGGGGAGGTTGGATATAGAGCAGGTGGAAGGACCTTGACACAATCATAGTTAAATATGTCAAGAAAATCTTGGCCATTGTTGCGTAGGGGTTCCAGAAGCTTTCCCAGTGACTGTCGAGATATTCCTGAAGTGTGAAATGGACTAAACGGACAGTGGACCCAGTATCATCGAAGACCAGAAGCCCAAGGCAGGTGGCCAACAATGTTTGTAAGGGACACTCTTCGGGTTGAAATCGGTAGACCCTATTGGCAGACCTAGGGTATAGCATAACTCGTCCGCTGTCATTGACCGCTCTGATCGAGAAATCCACATTAAAGCGGCCATGCCGAGTCCCCCGGCCCCACCCAGGGCCGCCACCCCGCCCAAAGCTACACGATAGGAACCACATAAGCCGAGTCCATTGGTCGTTCTCTTAAGCTGCTCTTGCGGGTCGTAAATTGCTGTCTCGGCCAATATTGCCCAATGTTTAGCGAAACAAGCAGGAATCTGGTCGACGCTGTTAGTGGTCACTCAGGTTTTGAGAATAGAACTTGTGATCACATACACATTTGAAATAGTTTCTAAAACTCGCTTCACAATTTTGGCATTGAGGCTGGTACTCATTGCTTCGGGTTCGTGGTCGTTATCCAACATCATCTGCAGGTATTTCATAATATCCTCCCTTGTTAGCTTTACCTGGATGAAGAGCACACACCCGGAGAAATGTTTCCCAATCTGACGATCGATATGAGGTCGAGCAATAATAAATAGACGTATTTTCGGAGACCACAGAGAAATAGTACACAATGAGCGTAGAAGCTCAGGCAGATGCTTCTCGGGACATTTATGCAAGGTATCAATACGGATAAATGCGTGCTCGAGTGGAGCAAGGGCTACCTGCAGGAGCGGAAGAAGCTCATGAACCCGGAGACCTCTACCACCAACCTGACAGTTTACCTTCCGGACTGCGTTATTGATCTCGCTAGGAATTCTAGGAATTGCTCCTAGCCCCAGTATGAGTTGCTTGACCATGGAGCCCAATATGTTCTGCGGGGGTTTTCACCTTTTAGTCCTGGGAGTCATAATAAAAGCAAGTAACGGCGACTTTCTACCCCACACTCTGATCGCATAGTGCATCAATCACTAGAGAGCTAATGCTATAGTTAGTTATCGATCGCCCATATTCTGTATATTTAAAATCACTGTGTCTCTCCCTACCTAAGATAGGTTTTCCGAACTCCAGGAGCTCCAGAACAAAATGGTTTAGGTCTGTTCGATTCACCCATGACAACAGGCCAGTTGATAAAGTTCTCGCTTCGTAGAAGCCATTCCCCCACACCATCTGCACGGTCAGTACTCACATCTTGGTGACGCACGCGAGGCTCTAGTGGTGATAGCCACTCTAGGACATGGCGAGGTTCGTCCACATATGCATTATTGTACCCATATACCACATTAAAACAGTCTCTGAGGTCCATTACAGTACCATGAGGATGAATGGGTCGCAGATCCATGTTTCTTGCGATAATTTGAGGTAGCTGAGAGTGGTGCTGAGTGTCGGAGGCATCAGGATTCAGATTGAATGGCTCGGGGGTTTGAAATTGGTGAAAAGCGGGGTAGTATTGACTATTCCCCCTGCTCTCTCTTGAGCCTCTGGTACAACTTCATCTGGATTTCTTCCACATGAACCTCCACGCCCAACACAGAAGTGCTCAACTTGCCGTTGTATTAGATGTAACTCTGTGGCATGCCAACAATCTTATAGCTAGCTCCCAATTTCCATTACCATGTTTCTACACCATATAGGATTATATCTAAATTCTGGGTTTCGACCTTTTCCGCAAATTCCTCTCTCAGCTCAATTTTAAATTATGTGTGAAAATTTCCAAATTGTTTTGTTGAAATTGACTACAAAGAAAACTTACAAATTAAATTTGTGGTGATATCTCAGGGTGCTGTGGCATTTGAGGGGGGTTTTCTTTTTGAAAAATAGGTAGGATAAGACCTTTGCGGTATAAAACCCCATGTCTCTCTTCCTAACAGGAATGAGGCACTCTCTGACTCATTGGCATCGGGGAGTTTGTATATTATTTAGAAATTATAGATAGCTGCCGTCATACAGATTGGGGGAAACGGAAGGAAGAAAAAACTGAGCCGCCGATCGCGGACCACTTCCCACAGGGTCCGGGTCCAGAGTCGGATTCTACCACCTCAATCTCCCAGTTCCCATAGGGCAGGGGTTTCTGAGGCTCCTACCCTACATGATGGATTGTTCAATAAATACTCATTTCTGAGCAGGAATTGAACTCCTGGGCTCCTGCTAATGCACAGGAGGGTTAATTAGTTCTTGACATATTAACCACTGCGCCAGCTAGGTATTTCATGCAATATTACCATGGTAACAAATACTTATCCTGCTAGTAGGCGGTTCTACATTTTTCTCTCCCCCTGTGGTCAATGAAACTATTTTGTATCACCAAATATTCAATTCATTATAAAGAGATATGTAAAGAACAAAAACAATGGAGCCACTATTGATAAAGTTGCAATATCGGTGAAGGGATAGACTATTTAAAGGAACTTTACGAGTCATAAGTTGTGCGGATAAGAACCAGTTGATAGGGGTTCCTGATTGCTGAGGTTGGGCAGGAGGAGGAAGGAATTCCCTCTACTTAGTTAATAGTATTGTGAAGTCGGCACTCTTTCTAGAATCATAATGCTTTATTCAGTTCTCTTTGGTATCGCAGTGTAACCAACTATGGTAAGCGTATTTTCTTAGAATCGGAGGTCTCGTGCAATAATTTAGCATTCTTACACTGCACTATAATATCAAGGACGAATCTCAGGAAAGCTAATGTTAGGAAGAATACATAAGATGAGCGGAGCTGCTGTGGGAAATTATAGGTTTTTATCATCCTAATGCTTTCTGGATTGGCTGCCATATTTTTGATCCCACCACAACCGGTACGGAAGAAATTAGGGGGAGTACCGATTAGTGTTGTGCACGAGCCGAGCTGGGCTCGAGCCGACTCGAGTCTCTTGGCGCGGTTGCCGCTAGTACTTCAAACCATCGCAACCTCCTACCGCCGCAACTCCATGCCTCATACCACCACCTCCGCCTGCCTCCTATATGGTGAGCTTCCCCAGGAATTGGACTCGGGGATAGTGGAAAGGTCATTTGGCTAGTTGTATTTATTTTCAAGTTGCTATATACTATTGCCGGTTGATTTGCATGATAATGGTAGTGTGTACTAGCCGATATCAAAGGTATCCGGACACCTTAGCACTAATTCGTATATGTCTTGGCGCCAAGGTGTCCGGATACTTTGGGAAACGGCTAGTAGAGGTACCGTAAAAACTCTTGAAATCCGCCATCTCAGGCCGGTGTGTGGCGTGCTATGGCAGGGGAGTGCGCAATATCTTGGCTAGCTATCTGGGGAAAGAATAAGCGACAAGGTGACACGCTGTCTTATAGTTTCTACTTCATGGGTATGCTGGTCCAGTGGTGGGGAATACTTGACCATTTTGACAAAATGAAAACCAGGTCCCTGTAAATTCTACATTGAGGTTTTCGTCTTCGGTCACAGGAATATCTGCCTACGGGCATGTGGTCCCAATAGCCTTTCTCCAATTTCCAATCTCCAGCCCTGAAACGCCCTTGATATCTAACTCGGAATCTCCACTTCCATCTGCCAGGAGTGATAATCCAACTTTTCGGAAAACATGACATATGATATCCTGTTTTTCCTCACGAAACCTATTGAAAACCTCACCCACATAAGAGGCTGTAAGTTGTTACGTTCCCTAACCGCTGTTAGTTCACAGCAACGGGGAGACGATACTTCTCTTATGCTCTCTTGACGATAGTTCTTAGGCATATGCCTACGATAAAGTGGGAGAGACTCTCTTGTCTCTGATCCTTATCGCCTATTGTACTCTTTCTTCCACTCAACTCTTGTAGTAGAGTCCTGGTCTCGTATGTAGGTCTCGATAATGAGCATAAAGGTTTTATATTCATAAAAGCATAAAGTAATAAGTAAAGAAATAACTTAGAATGAAGTATGAAGAGCCTATCTACTCAGCCTTTTTTTTTTTTTTATCTTCATGTATTCGTTGTTATTTAGGGTACAAGAACTTGCATGCAGCGCTAGCTATGGCATAAACAATCCCCATTCCTCCTTCCGCCCAGCCCGACCG
>JACCEG010000723.1:2747-19011 GCA_014065205.1 Tuber brumale | reverse complement strand
TTTTTTTTTTATCATCATGTATTCATTGATTTATGGTACAAGAACTTGCATGCAGCGCTAGCTATGGCATAAACAAAACCTTAATCTCAAAAACTTGCAAACGACAAAAGAAATCATCGCACCAAACCATAAAAACCTCCTAAGTGTGTCCGATAGCCGACACGAAATCCCTAAGGAAATAAAACAACAAAGCGCATGATCATAACAAAAAATATCATCCTCAAACAAGTAAAGAAAAATAAAGGATAAAAGGTCTCGTTCCTAGGGGGCGAAGCCGTGGATCGGAAGCGCAGACGCTTCAGCGTCTGGGTCGAGCGGACGGTCCCTTTCTGCCGGGGGCATTCCTGGTGGGAAGCCCGTCGCTGTAACATTTAAGTATCTAGCGAGAGCGACGAGAGCGGAGGGGTCTGACCAGAGTGGGCTGTCCCGGTCGACCGAAGTGAGGCCTCGGAGGTGGCGCTCCCTAGGTTCCTTGCGGGACTGACAGTAGAGGATGGCAGGGGTGAAGTCTTCTTCATCTTCCTCGCAAAGCGGGCAGAGGGGAGAGGGGTCTTCAGTGAACCATGATGGGTGGGCGGCCAGGTAGCTCTTGCCCGAGCGCATTTGGTGGATCCTTCCCGCCATGAACCTACCCAGCCCCATGAACGGGTGGGGGGAAAGGGACGCGGGATAGGGGTAGGTGGGGGGTGGTGGGAACTGGTCGTTCCAGTCTTTGAGTAGCGCTGATCTAATCTTTAGCTTGATCGACTTGTATGAGGGGGCACTTGTCGCCAGCAGGAGACCCTCCGGCGGGAGGAGGTCGGGGGCGGCCACTGGCAAAGGGCCAGAAGCGGGGAGGAAGGGGAGGGTCCGATGGGCAATGGCATCGATCGGGAGGTGTTTTCTTATAGGCGGGGAGGGAACAGATGTCCTCCATGAGAGGGGGGCATAGACCGATGTCAGACCTCGCGTAAAATGGCGATGGTCGTCTAGGGCCCTGAAGGGGGACGACGATGGGAAAGTGGGGTGGAGCCTGGCTGTTGCCGGGTTGGCTTCAGGCGGGAGGCAGACCAATCTAATCGCCGCAAGCCGTTGGCGGTGACGTAGCAAGAGGGGCATTGGGGGAAGGGCTGATTCGCAGGCTAGGATGCCGACAGGTGTCGAGGAGAAACAGTTCGTGACCCACCTCTGAACCGACCTCCAAAAGACCGACATGCGGTCAAGAAGGGTGAGGCTCGGTGAGAAGAGGTCTGCTCCGTAGAGGAGGATCGGGGAGATCAAGGACGATGCCAGCCGATGGCAGAGGTATGGGGGAAGGCCTTTACCCGGCCTGGACAGTCTTTTGATGGTGGAGAAGGCGCCTTGGGCCAGTCCGAGCCTTCTGACGAAGTGGGACGTTGTACCCCTTGTGCCTGTGGTGGAGGAGGGCTCGAACCAATAACCGAGCCAACGAATTAGTTTGGAGGGGCGGAACATGAGGTCGTCCAGCCGGACGGGGATCTGTGGTGGGGGAATCTTCTGGGAGGGGGTTTCCCAGTGCATGAGCTCGGTTTTGGGGATAGAGAAGGACACTCCTAGCCTTCCAGCCTTCCGCTGGAGAACTTTAGTGATTCCTTGCAGTCTTTGAACGTTTCTCCTGTAGGAGTTCGGCCTATCTACTCGGCTCTAGTGGCCTCCTTATATAGTTGCCCTTGACACCCTTGTTACTCACTCCTCAAGTTACACGCCATGTATGACTCACAACTGTGAGTCATACCAAAACAACATAAACTAGTCGTATGACCAAAATGGTCACATGTGCAAAAACCCAAGACCTCTAAATGAGGTCATGTGCGAAACATAACATATCATCATAACCATATCAGATGACCAAAGTGGTCATATGTGCGAAACATAACATACCTATGACTTATAACTATGAGTTATATGAAAACCTCTTCCTCGCTAAGCCACATTCGTGACATTAGCTCCTCCCTCCCTAAGCTCGAGTCCTTCTGAGCTTAGAATCTCTCAATGTGGAGGTGGCCCGCGAACCTCCAAAAAGGTTTGGAACTGACTGTCGCTTCCTGGCAGTACCCGTGCACCTCGTCGATGATGGCTCTTCATTTGAGCCGTTCATTCTGCAGGGCTTCGTCAGCCTTCTTCATCCTCTCGGTGTAGGAGGCCTGGACTATTACCATTCCCCTCGTCACTCCGGTGACCGTTTGCTGGAGTGTCTTATTTTCGATCTCCAAGTGGTCGATCGCTTCTTGATGGCTTTTCGTTTCTTCTTCTAGCCGATCGATTGTTCACTGCAATCGTTCAACCGTTAGGCGCAGTTCTTCCTGGGACACAAAAGATTTTGTATCTCCCCCAGTCTTAGGTTCCATCCTTGGAACCTCTTGGGTCTCCTTCTTGGCCTCCCATTGTTGTCTTCAATGGTAAGAGTAGTATCTGCGCATGCAGTTCTGCCAGGAGATCTTGTGATGTGAGGGGCCGGTGGGTGGAGATTGTAGTTGTGTTGCCCACTCAGCTTGAATTGATGTGGTTTGTCGCGACTGCCTTATTACTGACTTCTTGCTCAGGAAGAAGTTGCTTCATTGTTTTCCATCTAGGTGCACAGGGCACCTATCATCTGTGCATGTCGTCTAGTAATAGATGGCATGGTTTCTTTCGTTGTCTTTGACCACCTTGGCCCATTCAGGCTCGATGGTCTTCTCTTCTTCCGCCTTCTTGATTCTGACTTGTTCTTCTATTGCAGCCCACTTGGCTGCATTGGGTGAAGGGCTTGTGGGGCTACCCATGAGCTCAAAGTCGCCTGCAGCGTTCTCTACGCTTGGTTGACGGCCTCTGCTGTAATGTTGGTAGAAGAGGATGAGGGCATCTTGAGCTTTTGTGAAGTTGGAGGCAGAGTACCACTCTTGATCGTGTTCAGCCGAATAACTGGTCCACTTAGTATTGTATTGTAGGTTACCATAGTGCAAGCGGGAGTCGATTATTTAGTCCAGTTCGTATTTAGGTTCTCGGTCTAGTTCAATAAGTGGAGGAGGTGTAATCGTTTGTGAGGAAAGCTTGTTGTTCTGATAGAGTTCCAATAGGGAGATGTGGAATGTTTCGTGTATTCTCATAGATGGGGGAAGGTCGAGTTTATATGCTCATTTTCCTATCCTTTCCAATATCTCGAATGGTCCCATTTTCTTGTAATCCAATGTCTTGGATGGTCATGTTGTCCGTATATTTCTTGGTAGTAACCACATCTTGTCTCTCTGTTGTATGTGTGGATTGGGTTTTATGTATAAATTGTAGTTTTCCTTTTGTCGTAGTTGTGCTGTCATCATCTCCGGTCATAAAGTGTGGTGTAATTAACTCATATCTTCTTTTTCCGTTATCAGTTATTTGGTCGTATAACCTATGGCCTGATATTCTGACTCGAGGCTGTAATTTGCGTAAAAGGGGGTTGTCTTACTCGTTTCTTGCTTTCTGTTGTTGTATGCAAATTCCACTATTGGTAGTAACTCGTCCCAGTTGTCCTGCTGATAGTTGATAGGGGCACGTAGTTATTGTTCCAATATGTTACGATCCCTGTCCTGTGTTAGTTCTCAGCAATGGGTAGACGATACTTTCCTTGTTCTCTCTTGACGATAGTTCTTAGGCCTATGCCTACAATAAGGTAGGAGAGACTCTCGTGTCTCTGATCCTTACCGCCTATCGTACTCTTTCTTCAACTCGACTCTTATAGTAGAGTCCGCATCTGTTAGGTATTCGTAAAGAGCGTAAAGGTTTTATATTCGTAAAAGCGTAAAGTAATAAGTAAAGAAATAACTTAGAATGAAGCGTGAAGAGCCTATCTACTGGGCCTTTTTTTTTTTTTTTTTTTNTTTTTTTTTTATCATCATCATGTATTCGTTGTTATTTATGGTACAAGAACTTGCATGCAGCCCTAGCTATGGCATAAACAATCCCCATTCCTCCTTCCACCCGGCATGACCATATCCCCAGGACCCTCTGTTATGGACCTAACTACACGTCTCCCCCTAAAGAAAAACCCATCCCTACCTCGCAAGCGAACTTAGAGAATAGGAGAAGCCTAACTAAGGACAAGCAGGAAAACATAGGAAGGTAACCGCGTGGAACATCTCAAAAGCAAAACAAAAGAAAAACAACACCGTAGATCATACAACAACTATGCCAAGTATACGCGCTGGCAGCAGAAACTGTAGAAGTTATCCCAGAACGCGATGCAACCGAGAAAGTGGGCCGCCTGTGGGGGACCGCGAAAGAGGGTGGAGCCATAGGGTGCAACCCGAGTATGGGTATAGCAGTAGGGTGCAAGCCGAGTATGGGTATAGCAGTAGGGTGCAAGCCTATCCTACCACCGGAACAGGGCGGAAACTGAACGCGACCGTGTCACCTCTCAGTAATCGTGTTGGTATCCTTGTAGGCGGTCCCCGATGGCAGAAGGCAAGAGTTTTACTGAGTCTCTCATATAGTCCCTTGTTCGCCAAGAGATAGCGTCACTTAGTAGATGGGATACCACAGCTTAAGCCGAACATGGGAAAAGGCGAGATCAACCCGTGGGCCTGTTGAAGAGTTCTCGCGTACTGCAAACCGTCTTCCCAGCTTTCTGAAGAATGGGAAGCGAACAGCCGCCGACCGTATGGAGGGGCCGCGCCAAGCGAGGAAGGAGGCAAGAGTGGGCAGTGCGAAAGGCGTACCAGTACCCAGAGGAAGGAAAGCCCTGACATTTTGAGAAAGCAGAAGAGGGCAACGAGGGGAGGAGGGAAATGGCCATTACTCCTAGGCCGAAGCCATCGTGGGAGGAGAGGGGGGGTAGATGGTGCTTGAACTCCAAGCGTTGAGGGTTGATTTCAAGCGCGAGGAAAATAGAGGAGACGGAGGATGGCCTATCTACTTAGTCTTTTTTTTTTCTTTTTTTTTTTATCATCATATATTCATTGTTTATGGTACAAGAACTTGCATGCAGCGCTAGCTATGGCATAAATAAAACCTCAATCTCAAAAACCGTAAACACAAAAGAAATAATCACACCAAACTATAAAATCCTCCTAGTAGTATCTGATAGCCGACACGAAATCCCATGGAACTAAAACAGCAAAATACAAAACTCATAATAAAAAATAAATCCGGCCGGCAGACCAAAAGCAAATGCAGTCATCGGGCAGAGTGAATCGCGGGGTGGGCGCCGCTCTTCAGGGCAAGAAGCTGGGAATCAGGTGTCCCTCGTTGATGGAAATGGGTTCGAGCGGGGGGACCCCGCATGCAGGCGGCATGCTGGGGGGGAAGCCTGTCGAGGTTATATTGAGGTATCTCGCCAGAGTATGGAGGGAGTCTCTGTTGGTCCAAAGAGGGCTGTCTCTTCCGATGTCTGTGAGCCCCTGGAGGTGGCGCTCACAAGGCCACTTGCGAGACCCGCAGTATAGGATAGCATGAGCAAAGTCCTCTTCATCCTCCTCACAATAGGGGCAGAGGGGGGAGGGGTCGTCAGTGAACCAGGAAGGGTGGGTAGTGAGGTAGCTTTGGCCCGAGTGCATCTGGTGGATCCTTCCCGCTATGAACCTCCCCAAGCCCATGAAAGGGTGGGGCTTCAGAGACGCAGCATAGAAGTAATAAGGGGGGGGGGGAAACTGGGTGGCCCAATCCCTGGTAAGAGCATTTCTCAGCTGTCACTTGCTTGACTGGTAGGACAGGGTCCCTTCCTTTAAGGGAAGCTGGTTGGGAGGAAGAAGGTCGGGGGAGGCCACTGAAACAGGGCCTGAGGCGCTAATGAATTGGAGGGTCCTGTGGGCAATTGCATCCAATGGAAGGTGTTTCCGTATGGGGGTACAGGGAGGTGCAGTTTTCCAGAGAAGTGGGGTATAGACAGACACCAGGCCCCTAGTGAAGTGACAGTGGTCCTCCAGAGCCCAGAAGGAGGAGGAGGTGGGAAAGGACGGGTGTAGCCTAGCAGTCGCCGGGTTGGCCTCAGGGGAGAGGCACACGAGATGGATGGCTGCCAGTCTCTGTTGGTGGAGGACTAAAAGTGGGAGGGGGGGTAGAGCCGATTCACACCCCAAGATGCCAACCGGAGTAGATGAAAAGCAGTTAGTTACCCACCTCTGGACAGATTTCCAAAAGACGGACATCCTGTCCAGGAGTGTGAGACTCGGTGAGAATAGGTCCGCCTCATAGAGGAGGATCGAGGAGATGCGGGAGGATGCCGGGTGATAGCAGAGAAAGGGAGAGAGACCCTTACTGGGCCTAGAGAGTCACTTGATCATTGCGAAGGCCCCTTAGGCCAAGCCGAGCCTTCTCGTGAAGTGGGAGGTGGTGCTTTAGTTGCAGGAGGGACGAAAGAGGTGCCCGTCCAACCGGACTGGGATCGTGGGAGGATGGACCTTCTGTGCTGGGGTTACCCAGTGCATGAGCTCTGTCTTCAGGATCGAGAAGGCTATCCCCAGCCCACCAGCTTTTGCCTGGAGTATTCTGGTGATGCCCTGCAACCTTTGGACATTCTGGTGATATGAGCCAGAGGCAACCGTGACGGTGAAGTGCCTATCTACTTAGTCTTTCTTTTTTTTTTTTTTTTTTTCTTTTTTTTTTATCATCATGTCTTCATTGTTATTTAGGGTACAAGAACTTGCATGCAGTGCTAGCTATGGCATAAACAATCCCTATTCCTCCTTCCACCTGGCCCGACCGNATGTATTCATTGTTATTTAGGGTACAAGAACTTGCATGCAGTGCTAGCTATGGCATAAACAATCCCCATTCCTCCTTCCGACTGGCCCGACCGTATCCCCAGGACCCTCCGGTATGGGCCTAACCGCACATCTCGCCTCAAAGAAAAACCCGTCCCTACCTCGCAAGCGAACTCAGAGAATAGGAGAAGACTAACTAAGTAGAAAGCAGGAAAACATAGGAAGGTAACCGCGTGGAACATCGCGGAAACAAAACAAAAGAAAAACAACCACCGTAGATCCCACAACAACCATGCCAGGTATACGCGCTGGCAGCAGAAACCGTAGAAGTTATCACAGAACGCGACGCAACCGAGAAAATAGGCCACCTGTGGGAGGGAGGCAGGTGAGGGTGGTGCAGTGGGGCACAAGCCGAGGGGGGGTGTAGCAATAGGGTGCAAGCCGATCCAACTGACAGAACCGGGTGGAAACCGAACGCAACCGTGTCAACTCTTGGTAACCGTGTTGGTGTCCTTCTAGGCGGTCCCTAGTGGTAGAAGGCAAGCGTTTTACTGCCTCTCTCATGTAGTCCCTTTTTCTCCGAGAGATAGCGTCACTTAGTGGATGGGATACCACCGCTTAAACTGACCGTGGGGAGGAGCAAGATCGACTCGTGGGCCTGTTGCAAAGTCCTGCGTACCGCAAACTGTATTCCCAGCCGTCTGAAGCATGGGAAGCGAACGGTCGCCGACCATATGGAGGGGCCTCGCTAAGCGAGGATAGGAGCAAGAACAGGCAGCGCGAAAGGCGAACCGGCACCCAGAAGAAGGAAAGCCCTGATGACTTGAGAAAGCAGAAGAGGGCAGTGAGGGGAGGGGGGAAGTGGCCATCACTCCTAGGCCGAAGCCAGCGTGGGAGAAGAGGGGGGGTGGATGGTTCGTGAACTCCAAGTGTTAAGGGTTCATTTCAAGCGCGAGGAAAATAGAGGAGACGGAGGATGGCCTATCTACTTACTCTTTTTTTTCTTTTTTTTATCATCAATTTTATTCTGTGTTTAAGGTACACTGTCCGCATGCAGCGCTAGCTATGGCAGACATATAAACCTCCCCCCCTACGCCAGCCCGAAACAGCCAGAAGAAAAACTGTCAACGAAACCGAACAGAGAGGCACACTGGCAGACAGGACCGAAACCCCTGGAACATGACATCCATGGCCCGAACCCCGCGCAGTCGAAAAAGCTCCCCCACCCCGCAACTTGTAGTGTATACAAATGGTAAAGACTGTAAAAAGAAAGCTACCCAAGCCCATCAGAACAAAAGAAACCACACTTCCTGGCAGTGGTCCAAACCCCATAGCAAGAGCTACCCTAAACGATCTTAACCCGGCCGGATCAGTGCCAGCTACGAGAAAAACACGTCTACGGCTAAGGGATATACCCTGCAAAGTGGACGGGGAACCGAGGAGAGAAAAACCCAAGCCGAGAAAAAAAGAGCCCGTGGCAGGGCACAGGGACTAGTGCCATCCAGCCTGGGAAGCCCGGTGGAGACACCAGAAGGGCGTCGAGGTAAGGCAGTAAAGCAGTAGGGTGCCAGCAAAGTGAGGGTGTAGCAGTAGGGTGTAAGCCAATCGAACTATCGGGTCAGGAAAGAAACCGAGCGCGACCATGTCAACTATCGGTAATCGTGTTCGTGTCTTTCTAGGCGGTCCCCAGTGGCAGAAGGCAAGCGTTTTACTGCGTCTCTCATGTAGTCCCTCGTTCTACGAGAGATGGCGTCACTTAGTGGATGGGATACCACCGCTTAAGCCAACCATGGGGAGGGGCGAGATCGACCCGAGGGCCTGATGAAAAGTTCTAGCATACCGCAAACCGTGTTCTCAGCCGTCTGAAGCATGGGAAGTGAATGGTCGCCGACCGTGGGGAGGTACCTTGCTAAGCAAGGAGAAAGGTGGGGATGGGCAGCGCGAAAGGCCTACTAGAACCCAAAGGGAGGACAGCCCCGACACGTAAAAAGTGACAGAGGACAGTAGGAGAAGGTAGATGGCCATCACTTCTAGGCCGAGGCTATCGTGGGAGGAGAGGGGGGGGTGGAGGGTTCGTGAGATCCCAAGCGTTGAGGTTGATTTCAAGCGCAAGGAAAATAGAGGAGACGGAGAATGGCCTATCTACTTAGTCGTTTTNTTTTTTTCTTTTTTTCTTTTTTTTTTTATCTTCATATATTCTTTGTTTATGGTACAAGAACTTGCATGCAGCGCTAGCTATGGCATAAAGAAAAACCTTAATCTGAAAAACCCGCAAACACAAAAGAAACAATCGCACCAAACTATAAAATCCTCCTAATTGTGTCCGATAGCTGACAAGAAATCCCAAGGAACTAAAACAACAAAGTACAAAAATCATAATGAAAAATAAAACCAACCGGCTACCAAGAGCAAATGTTGGGCGGAAACAAGCGCGGGGCCAAGGCCCCTGTTCAGGGCGCAAAACCGTAAATCGGGAGAGCCACATCAGCCGAAGCGGGAGCGAGCGGGGGGTCCCAGCACGTGGGCGGCATGCTAGGAGGACATCCTGTAGCGGTCACATTCAGGTACCTCACCAGAGAGTGTAGGGAGTCATTGTTAGTCCATAGGGGGCTGTCTCTGCCGAGGTCCGTGAGCCCCCAGAGGTGGCGCTCACGAGGCTCCTTGCGAGACTCGCAGTTTAGGATAGCATGAGCGAAGTCCTCCTTGTCCTCCTCACAATAGGGGCAGAGTGGGGAGGGGTCGTCAGTGCACCAGGTGGGGTGAGCAGCGAGGTAGCTCTTGCCCGAGCGCATCTGATGGATCCTGCCCGCTATGAATCTCCCCAGGCCCATGAAATGGTGGGGTCTGAGGGACGCGGCATAGGGGTGGTAGGGTGGGGGGGGAAACTGAGTAGACCAGTCCCGAAGGAGAGCTTTCCACAGCCGTAGCTTGACTGACTGGTAAGACAGGGTTCCCACCGCCACAGGGAGCTGGTTGGGAGGAAGGAGGCCGGGGGAGGCCACTGGAACTGGGCCTGAGGGGTTGATGAACTGGATGGTCCTGTGGGCAATGGCGTCCAATGGAAGGTGTTTCCATATGGGGGGACAGGGGGGAGAGGTTTTCCAGAGGAGCGGGGTGTAGACGGAAGTCAAATCCCTAGTGTATCGGCGGTGGTCCTCCGGAGCCCGGAAGGGGGAGGAGGTAGGGAAGGACAGGTGAAGCCTGGCTGTCGCTGGGTTGGTCTCAGGGGGGAGGCAGACAAGCCGAACAGCAGCCAGCCTTTGTCGGTGGAGAACCAGAAGTGGGAAAAGGGGTAGGGCCGACTCGCATGCCAGGATGCCAACCGGGGTGGATGAGAAGCAGTTTGTCACCCATCTCTGGACAGCCCTCTAAAAGACGGACATCCTGTCCAGGAGGGTGAGGCTTGATGAGAAGAGGTCCGCCCCGTAGAGGAGGATGGGGGAGATAAGGGAAGACGCCAGCCAGTGGCGGAGAGAGGGGGAGAGACCCTTGCCTGGCCTGGAAAGCCGTTTAATCGTCGCGAAGGCTCCTTGGGCCAAGCCGAGCCTCCTCGTGAAGTGGGAGGTAGTGCCTTTGTTGCAGGAAGTGGATGAGGGCTCGAACCAATATCCAAGCCAGCGAATCAATTTGGAGGAGCGGAAAAGGAGCCCGTCTATTAAGACAGGGATCGCGGGAGGGTGGACCTTCTGCGCTGGGGTCACCTAGTGCATGAGCTCTGTCTTTGGGATCGAGAAGGCTACCCCTAGCCTTCCAGCTTTCGCCTAGAGTGCCTAGGTGATGCCCTGCAGCCTCAGGACGTTCCTGCCATAAGAACCCGAGGCGACCGTGACAGTGAAGTCGTCCATGCAAGAAAGGATTAGGCCCCGAAGGACCGAGAAATGCAAGGTGGATACGTAAATCACAAACAGGAGGGGGCAGATTGGGGACCCCTGGGGGGTGCCGACAGAGACTGGTGAAAAAGCCTGGGGGGCCCCCTGGAAAACCAGGCGGCAGGAGTGGCCGTGGAGGAAGGACCTGATCTACGAGACCATGTACGGGTTGGCCGCCTTAGTGGCAAGCCTGTCGCAGAGAATGGGGGCCAAGACATTGTCGAATCCGCCCTTGGTGTCGAGGAAGAGTGTCGAGACGTTGAGCTTAGGGCGCATGAAAAGTTGAACTTCGTGAGAGAGGGTTGCCACTGCATCAAAGGAACTCAGACCTGGAAGGGAACCAGTTTGGTGGGGGAACAAGAGGCCTAGGAAACAGGCGAGGGCAGAGAGGCGGGAGGCCATAACCCTTTCCAGGATCATGGAAATGGTCTCGAGGAGGACGATGATGCGGAATGACGCCGGCGTGTTGTAGGAGGGTTACCCTGGCTTGTCGAGGACTATCTCGTTTGCCCTCTTCAGGTAGCCAGGTTGGTGGCCATACTGGACTAGGGGGCCGAGGGTGGAGTGGAGGATGCTTGGGTTCAACGTGTGTACCTTCTTCCAGACAGAGTATGGGATCTGGCCAGGGCCGGGAGCGGAGGACGAGGAGGAGCTTGGGAGAGCAACTGTAATTTCCTCCACCAACAGTGGGGGAACATCTTTGAATTCGCGCATAATCGCTGGAGGGCCCGAGGACTGTTTCTCCGGGAAGAAGTGGGAGAGAAGGGCTGTGTTTATGTCCGCGGGGCTCTCAGCCCCGGGTAGCTGTGGGAACCTGTCTGGGGGCCTTCCGAAGGCATAGCGTTTCGCAGTCCAGAGTGTCTGGGGAGTGGCGGTCCTGAGGAAATTGTTCCAATAATCAGTTTTGGCCCTTTTTATAGCCTTGAAGTATAGTAGACGGGCTTCTCTGCACCGCTGTTTTGACAAGGGGAGCGGATCTCGTCGCGCCGACCAAACTGTTGAGTGGAAGGCAGCCCTTTGAGCCGTGAGGTCAGGAGTCCACCAGGGCTTGGATCAGGGGGAGGATCTCTTATCCGGGGTGTGTAGCCTGAGGACAGTCCTAAGTCTGCCAAGGGCCGTGTCAAACCAGGTCGAGAAAGTATGGGGCGTGGGGAGGGGGGGAGGGGGGTCGAATCTCATGGCCTTAATCGCATCCTCAAGGGAGAGCCAGTCGGTCTTCTTCCACGCAGGGGCAGGGGGAGGAGGGCTGGCTAATGGCTGCGAAAGCTCAATGAGGATGGGGACATGGTCGGAGCCCATCAGGGGCAATGTAGTCTCCCATGACCGAAAGTTGGGGGACAGAGAGGAGTTGGCAAAAGCAAGGTCTATGACTGAGGGGCGTAGGCTGGGATCGAAGGGGAAGTAAGTGAGTATACCAGGGGTGTTTAGGAGGCAGAAACCTTCTTCCGCAGCTTTTTCAAAGTAGGGGGCCGAGGCGCCCAGGTCCGAGGTCGAGAAAAGGCGGCCCGAGTCAGCTGAGGGGTGGTGTATGTTGAAGTCTCCGACAACCAGCATCGGTGTAGAGGTGTGGGGGAAGGCAACCTCTGGAGTGCTGGTTTGGAGAAAGGGGGAACCATCCCACGTGCTATAGAGGTTCACAACCCGGAACTTGGTAACGAAGGAAGCAAAGAAGCCAACAGAAGAGTGAAAATCAACAGCCATCCAGTCCCTAGCATCCGTAAAGACTGGGAGGACCGAAAACTGTTGAGTGGTGGAGAGATGGAGATAGCACGCCACGCTGGGCTTGCCACCAGTGGGACAAGGAGGCAAAAAGGGTTTGAAACCTTGGAACGATGGGGGTCTGTTCCTGTGCAAAGGGGGGTCTTGGAGGGCAACAAGGGTAGGGGGGTAATCTAGCAAAGAAAACGAATTAAAGTGCGAGAGAAACACATCCCAGCTTCCCAAGCAGTTGTGTTGAAGAACGGATATCGGGTTACGGGAGTCCGCCGCCAGCGCGGAACTCGTAAGAGACGTGTGACCAACCATTACATGCCTTCCGACGTCTCAAGCTGGGGGAGAGGAGTGGGAGATTCCTGCCATGTGGGATTCGGCAGCACACCTCCTGGGGGTTTTGGGGCAGGAATGGGGGGACGTGTTTGGGGGGCATCACCACGCCTAGGGCGGGGTGTTTCAAGACCAAAGGGTGGCAGGAGGGATCGTGAACCAGTTGAAGGACCCTCGCCGGAGTTGTTCGTCGTATCCATAGCTTCCTCATTCTGCGGAACAGGGGAGTCTCCACGGGAAGGAGGGGGGGAAGGTCTCGATGGGCTGTCACGATTCTAGACTGACTTAGCAAGGCAAATGGCAAGGCAGATTGGTTTTGCACTATGACTCACGGTTATGAGTCATAGGGTTTTATTTGTTATATGATTGTTATATTGCGATTGATTTACTTTCACGCACATGACCTATAGAGAGGTCATGGGGGCAGCGCACATGACCAAGGGGGCTGTGCAGAAGGATATGTATCTCACGCACATGACCTATTTAGAGGTCATGTGGTTTTCGCACATGACCTTACTTGAAGGTCATGGGTTTCTCTCATATGACTACTAGGTCATATGACTACTTTGCGTGACGAGATGTTTGAGTCACTATGGGCGATGAAGAGGACTATATAAGGAGGATGATGGGACACTGTAGTTAGCTCTTCACGCAATCACTTAAGTAACTCTGCTACGCTTAAGGGATGGGCCTTCGGGCCCAAGACTATTCTACCAATACCAAGACGGTACGGAAGAGAGGATCCACTATCAGACGACGAACGACCAACCACAGACTTAGCGAATACCGGGACGATCGGTATCTGAGACTCTACGACATATGGATGATGACCTGTCATTCCCCATTCAGAGGATCCGAAGGCAGAACCTTACATGGGCACTCTCTAGTGAACGCCGGGTGTTGACCTCCAGAGATCGCGCACATCGAGGGGAAGGTTGGACAGCAGTCAACCACAGCTCTGAGGTTACCGCCCTTGGGGCAGGTGGGGTTCTGGCACCTTTGTGCCTGTTTTCGGTGGGAGAGGGCGCAGATTGGGCAGACTGGGTGATCAACCTTGCATCTAGCTGAGTGGTGGCCGTATTCCCAGCAGTTACGGTACTGAGTCAGGCTGTTAGCCGAGTATGCTCTCTGGATCTTGCATCGAGAGGAGAAAAGGTAAGTGTTGCCCAGCATAGAGGCCTCATTTTCAGGCGCAACCATCACAACAATGAAGGTCGCTCTCTTGAGGATCCTGGAGGCCCTCTCAGCGTTCAGGTAATGGGAGGAGAGGATTTGAATGTTCTTGACGTTCAGGATGGTATTGCTCAGGGACTGTAGGAGGTCGTCGTCTTCCTTGGGAAGGTAGGCGATGGGGAGGGAGTGTATTGCCAACTGGACCTCGTTAGGGGCCGGGCGGAATAGGAGCCATGGAGTGTCCCCAGTTGGGAAGGATTGGTTTAGCTTGGTGGAGAGAGCATCGTAGTAGGGGGCATAGGCAGTAGAGGGAACGAACGGGGAGAGGACAAGAAGCGTCACTACCCCTCTGTCATTAACCCTGGCAGAGAAGGATAGGGGTAGAGTGCAGCCCGCCTCACGAAGGACTGAGGCAGGAATGTTGCGGAAGGAGGCAGCTATGCGGTCAGATTGGGAGTGTGACAAGGAGGAAGGCCTGGGGGCGAAGAAATGCCTTTCAGCAGCGGGGAGGCTCCTGGGCCCTTTTGTGGGGGCCAGAGTTGCTGGACCAAATGCAACCTGGGCAGCCGTGGGGGCATTCTTCGCTTTGCTCGGCTTTCCTTTCTTTTTTCCTGTAGCTGTAGCAGCCTGGGCATAGGAGGGGGCGCCGGACTGAGCCGAAGCGTGAGGGACGGGGTGGAACTCCGAGAGGGGGGGGTACTTCCCTTCCCTGTATGTCTGGGCCTCCCAGGAGCAAGGGAATTTCGCCCCGTATGCGGCCGGGTTGCCATACCATTTCTGGTCCCTTGTGCTGTAGCAGGGGATGTCCGTGTCACCCCAACCCTCATAGGGGGGGTTCAATATGTTAGCGAGGGTAGCGGTGATGGGGGACGCACCAATCTCTTTACCCTTCCGGGAAGGAGCTGCCTGAGCCGTGTGGGTGCCAGGCGCTACGGGCGTTGGGCATTGGGGTGGAGGTTGTTGGTGGCGTGCCAATTGGGGAAGTGGGATGGTCAGACGTGACGCAAGGTCCCTCAGCGACAGTTGGAGGGCAGAGAGCGATGCTGCCGTCGCATCATTTTGGCTGGGGGGAGGGGGAGGGCGCTGGGGCTCCTCTCTATGGGATGAGAGTTCTTCGACCTGCCCTGAAAGGTGGGCGACCTCGAGGGCCAGTTCATCGATTTGAGTGGAGATCGACCTTGATGCTAGAAGCAAGGTGCAGAGGAGGGGAAGGATGACTGCCTTCCCCGGGGAGAGGTCGTCAAGCTCCGTTGAGCTTATGGGTGAGGAAAGCTGGTTGGAGATGCCCGTGTCCGTCGAGGACCTCTCGAGGGGCTCCAGGAGGAGGGGGACATGGGGGCGAACTCCTGACACAGAGGAGTGCTCAGAGGGGGGAAGGGGAACTGTAGAAGCCATGCCTGTCATGACAGAGAGGCCGCTACCTGAGGGTTCTTAGGATAGGGAGATTGTGAGGGCACACCAGACGCTGATGGTGTTGAAGACTAGGTGAAAATGTAGGGGGGGGAAAATAGCGGAAGCAGAGCATGGCCTATCTACTTAGTCTTTTTTTTTTTCTTTTTTTTTTATCTTCTTGCATGCAGCGCTAGCTATGGCATAAACAATCCCCATTCCTCCTCGTACCCGGCCCGACCGTATCTCCAAGACCCTCTGGTATGGGCCTAACCGCATATCTCGCCCCAAAGAAAAACCCGTTTCTACCTCGCAAGCGAACTCAGAGAATAGGAGAAGCCTAACTAAGAAGAAAGCAGGAAAAGATAGGAAGGTAACCGCCCAGGACATCTCAGAAGAAACAAAAGAAATCTCGCACCAGGGTGAGCCCCACAACAACCAAGCCAGAGATACTCGCTGGCAGCAGAAAACTGTAGAAGTTATCCCGGAACTCGACGTAACCGAGAAAGGGAGCCGCCTGTGGGCTGCGGAGGGAGAGGGTGGAGCAGTTGGGTGCCAGCCGAGGGAGGGCGTAGCAGTAGGGTCCAAGCCGATCCAACCCCCAGAACGGGCCAGAAACCGAACGCGACCGTGTCGACTATCGGTAATCGTATTCGTGTCTTGCTAGGCTGTCTCCAACAAGAGTAGTCCCAACTTGAACCGTAAGACTAGGAGGGTATGGCCAAATCTCCAAGCGCGACAGGCCCCGTAGTTACTAGCGAAGGCGTTCCCCCACGGTGCGCGTGCACACAGGGAGACAGGCATCTACCACAGCTAACGCCAAACGGAAACGAAGACGAGAGGTCCCCAAGGAAGGAGAGGAGCGAGGTCGACCATCAGGCCTAGAGAGTAGTCCTCGCGTACCGCAGAAACCGTGTTCCCAGCCGTCTGAAGCATGGGAAGCGGGAGGTTGCCGACCGTGAAGAGGGGCCTAGCTAAGCGAGGAAAGGGTCGAGAACGGGCAGCGGAAAGGCAGTACCGGAACCCAGAGGGAGGAAAGCCACGCTGCGTAAATAGAGCAGGCGATGGCAGTGGGAAGAGGGGGGAGATGGCCGTCACTCCTAGGCCAAAGCCATCGTGGGAGGAGAGGGGGGG
>JACCEG010000722.1:0-34929 GCA_014065205.1 Tuber brumale | reverse complement strand
TTTCTTTCACTGTGGTTGTAACGGAGACGGAGCATGTGCCATAGCTAGCGCTGCATGCAAGTTCTTGTACCCTAAATAACAACGAATACATGAAGATAAAAAAAAGAAAAGAAAAAACAAAAAAGACCGCGTAGATCGGCCACGCTCTGCTTCCGCTATTTTCCCCCCCCTACATTTCTTCCTCATTTTCAACACCATCAGCGTCCGGTGTGCCCTCACGATCTCGCTATCCTAAGAGCTAGGCAGCAGCCTCTCTGTCATGACAGGCATTGCTTCTCCAGTTCCCCTTCCCCCCTCTGAGCACTCCTCTGTGTCAGGAGTTCGCCCCCATGTCCCCCTCCTCTTGGAGCTCCTCGTGAGGTCCTCAACGGACGCGGGGATCTTCAACCAGCTTTTCCCACCCATAAGTTCAACAGAGCTTGACGACCTCACACCGGGGGAGGCTGTCATCCTCCCCCTCCTCTGCACCTTGCTTCTAGGGTCAAGGTCTATCTCTACTCAAATCGATGAACTAGCCCTTAAGGTCGCCCACCTTGCAGGGCAGGTCGACGAACTCTCCTCCTGCACAGAGAAGCCCCAGTGCCTGCCTCCTCCCCCCAGCCAAAACGACGCGACGGCAGTGTCGCTTGCCGCCCTCCCACTGTCGGTGAGGGACCTTGCGTCCTGTCTGACCCCCCCACTTCCCCAGCCAGCACGCTACCAACAACCCCCACCCTAACGCCCAGCGCCCGCAGTGTGTGCCACCCACACAGCTCAGGCGGTTCCTTCCCGAAACGGTAAAGAGGTCGCCACGTCCCCCCCTACCGCAACCCTCGCCGGTGAGCTTACCCCCCTGTACGAGGGTGTTGGTGACACGGACATTCCCTGTTACAGCACAAAGGACCAGAAATGGTACGGCGACCCGGCTGCGTATGTGGTGAAATTCCTTCGTGCCTGGGAGGCCCAGACATACAGGGAAGGAAAGTACCCCCCCCTCTCGGAGTTCCATCCCGTCCCTCGTGCTTCTGCTCAGTCCGCTGCCCCCTCCTATGCCCAGGCTGCTACTGCTGTGGGAAAGAAGAAGGCAAAGTCAAGCAAAGCGAAGAATGCCCCCACGGCTACCCAGGTTGCATCTGGTCCGGGACCTTTGGCTCCCTCAAGAGGGCCCAGGAGCGTTCCAGCTGCTAAGAGACGTTTCTTCGCCCCCAGCTCTTCCCTCTACTCGCACTCCCAATCGGACCGCATAGCTCCCTCCTTCCCCGACATTGCCGCCTCAGTTCTGCGAGAGGCAGGTTGCACTCTACCCCTATCCTTTTCTGCCAGGATTAATGACAGAGGTGCGGTAAGGCTTCTCGTCCTCTCTCCATTCGTTCCATCTACTGCAGATGCCCCCTACTACGATGCTCTCTCCACCAAGCTAAACCAATCCTTCCCAACCGGGGACTCTCCGTGGCTCCCTTTCTGTCCTGCCCCTAACGAGGTCCAGCTGGCGATCCACTCCCCGCCCATCGCCTACCTTCCCGAGGACGACGACAACCTCCTACAGTCCCTGAGCAACACCATCCTGAACGTCAAGAACATTCAAATTCTCTCCGCCCGCTACCTCAATCCCGACAGGGCCTGCATGACCCTCAAGAGAGCGACCTCCGTTGTTGTGACAGTTGCACCTGAAAATGAGGCTGCTATGCTGTGCAACGCTTACCTTTTCTCCTCTCGATGCAAGATCGAGAGAGCATACTCGGCTAACAGTCTCACTCAGTGCCGTAACTGCTGGAAATACGGCCATCACTCAGCCAGGTGCAAGGTTGACTACCCGGTCTGCCCGATCTGCGCCCTCTCCCAGCGAAAACAGGCTCACAGGTGCCAGAATCCCACCTGCCCCAAGGGCGGTAACCTCAGGGCTGTGGTTGACTGCTGCCCAACCTCTCCCTCGATGTGTGCGATTTGCAAGAGACAATACCCGGCGTTCGCTAGGGAATGCCCATCGAGACCTCCCCCCCCTCCTGCCCGTGGGGAGTCCCCTCCACCGACGAATGAGGAAGCTATGGACACGATGAACGACTCTGGCGAGGGTCCTTCAACTGGTTCACGATCCCTCCTGCCCCCCTTTTCTCTTGAAACACCCCGTCCTAGGCGTGTTGATGCCCCCCCAACACGTCCCCCCGTCCCTGCCCCAAAACCCCAAGGAGGTGCCCTGCCGAATCCCGCATGGCAGGAATCTCCCACTCCTCTCCCCCAGCCTGAGACACTGGAAGGCATGTAATGGTTGGTCACACCTCTCCTACGAGTTCCGCGCCAGCAGCAGACTCCCGTAACCCGATATCCGTTCTCCAACACAACTGCTTGGGAAGCTGGGATGTGTTTCTCTCCCGCTTTAATTCATTTTCTTTGCTGGATCACCCCCCTACCCTTGTTGCCCTTCAGGACTCCCCTTTGCACACGAACAGACTCCCGTCGTTCCAAGGATTCAAACCTTTTCTTCCCCCTTGCCCCACTGGTGGCAAGCCCAGAGTGGCCTGCTATCTCCATCTCTCCACCACTCAGCAGTTTTCGGTCCTCCCAGTCTTTACCGACACGAGGAACTGGATGGCTGTTGATTTTTATTCTTCCATTGGCTTTTTCGATTCCTTCATCACCAAGTTTCGGGTTGTGAACCTCTTTAGCACGTGGGATGGTTCCCCTTTTCGCCGGACCAGCACTCCAGAGGCTGCCTTCCCCCACACCTCTACACCGACGCTGGTTGTCGGAGATATCAACATACACCACCCCTCAGCTGACCCAGGCCGCCTCTTCTCGATCTCCGACCTGGGCGCCTTGGCCCCTTACTTTGAAAAGGCTGCAGAAGTGGGTTTCTGCCTCCTAAACACCCCTGGTATACTCACTTACTTCCCCTTTGATCCCAACCTCCGCCCATTGGTCATAGACCTTGCATTTGCCAGCTCCTCCCTGTCCCCCAACTTTCAGTCACGGGGGACTCCATTGCCACTTACAGGCTCCGACCACGTCCCCATCCTCGTTATACATTCACAGCCGTTGGCCTGTCCTCCCCCCCCTGCCCCTGTGTGGAAGAAGACTGACTAGCTCTCCCTTGAAGATGCAATCAAGGCCATGAGGTTCGACCCCCGTCCCACTCTCCCCTCACCCCATATTTTCTCACCTGGTTCGATACCGTCCTGGGAAGACTCAGGACCGTTCTCAGGCTACACACCGCGGACAAGAGACCCTCCCCCCAATCCAAACCATGGTGGACCCCTGACCTCGCGACTCAAAGGGCTGCCTTCCACTCAACGGTTCGGTTGGCGGGGCGAGATCCGCTCCCCATGTCTAAACAGTGGTGCAGGGAAGCCCACCTGCTATACTTCAAGGCCATTAAAAGAGCCAAAACTGATTACTGGAACAATTTCCTGAAAACCGCCACCCCCCAAACGCTCTGGACTGCGAAACGATATGCCTTTGGAAGGCCCCCAGACCGGTTCCCACAGCTACCCGGGGCTGAGAGCCCGGTGGACATAAACAAAGCCCTTCTCTCCTACTGTTTCCCAGAGAAACAGTCTTCGGGCCCTCTTGCGATTGTGCGCAAATTCAAAGATGTTCCCGCGCTATCAGTGGAGGAGATAACAGCCACTCTCTGAAGTTCCCCCTCGTCCTCCGCTCCCGGCCCCGACCAGATTCCATACTCTGTCTAGAAGAGGGTCCATGTGTTGAACCCAGGCATCCTCCCCTCCATCCTCGGCCCTCTTGTCCAGTATGGGCACCACCTCCCCTCCCTGAAGAGAGCAAACGGGATAGTCCTCGACAAGCCAGGGAAACCCTCCTACGATACGCCGGCATTGTTCCGTATCATAGTCCTCCTCGTGACCATTTCCAAGATCCTGGAAAGGGTTATGGCCTCTCGCCTCTCTGCCCTGGCTTGTTTCCTAGGCCTCCTGTCCCCCCACCACACCGGTTCCCTTCCAGGTCTGAGTACCTTTGATGCTGCGGCAACCCTCTCCCATGAAGTTCAGCTTTTCATGCGCCCTAAGCTCAAGGTCTCGACACTCTTCCTCGACATTAAAGGCGGATTCGACAATGTTTCAGCCCCCATTCTCTGCGACAGACTTGCCACTAAGGCAGTCAATCCATACATGGTCTCGTGGATCAGGTCCTTCCTCCACGGCCGCTCCTGCTGCCTGGTTTTCCAGGGGGTCCCCCTGGTTTTTTCGCCAGTCTCTGTCGGCACCCCTCAGGGGTCGCCGATCTCCCCCCTCCTGTTTGTGATTTACGTATCCTCACTGCATTTCTCTGTCCCTCGTGGCCTAATCCTCTCCTACGTGGACGACTTCGCTGTCACGGTCGCCTCTGGTTCTTACCGCAGGAATGTCCAGAGGCTGAAGGGCATCACCATGGCTCTCCAGGCGAAAGCTGGTAGACTGGGTGTAGCCTTCTCGATTCCGAAGACAGAGCTCATGCACTGGGTGACCCCAGCGCAAAAGGTCCATCCTCCCGCGATTCCTTTCTTGATAGACTGGCTCATTTTCCACCGCTCCTAATAAATTCGTTGGCTTGGATACTGGTTCGAGCCCTCATCCACTTCCTGCACCAAAGGCACTACCTTCCACTTCATAAGGAGGCTCGGCTTGGCCCAAGGAGCCTTCGTGACGATCAAGCGGCTCTCCAGGGCCGGCAAGGGTCTCTCCCCCTCTCTCTGCCACTGTCTGGCGTCCTCCCTTATCTCCCCCATCCTCTTCTACGGAGCCGACCTTTTCTCACCAAGCCTCACCCTCCTGGACAGGATGTCCGTTTTTTGGAGGGCCGCCCAAAGGTGGGTAAGGAATTGTTTCTCGTCTACCCCAGTTGGCATCCTGGCATGTGAGTCGGCCCTACCCCTCCTCCCGCTTCTGGTTCTCCACTGACAAAGGCTGGCGGCTGTTCGGCTTGTCTGCCTCCTCCCTGAGACCAACCCGGCGACGGCTAGGCTTCACCCATCCTTCCCTACCTCCTCCCCCTTTCGGGCTTCGGAAGACCACCACCGATACACTAGGGGTCTGACATCCGTTTACGCCCCGCTCCTCTGGAAAAGCTCCCCTCCCTGTCCTCCCATACGGAAACACCTTCCGTTGGACGCCATTGCCCACAGGACCATCCAGTTCATCAACCCCTCAGGCCCAGTTCTACGGGCCTCCCCCGGCCTCCTTCCTCCCGCCCAGCTCCCTTTGACGGCGGGTACCCCATCTTACCAGTCGGTCAAGCTACGGCTGCGAAACGCTCTCCTTCGTGACTGGTCTACTCAGTTTCCCCCCCGCCCTACTACCCCTATGCCGTGTCCCTCAGGCCCCATCCTTTCATGGGCCTGGCGAGATTCATAGCGGGCAGGATCTATCACATGCACTCGGGCAAGAGCTACCTCGCTGCCCACCCCTCCTGGTTCACTGACGACCCCTCCCCCCTCTGCCCTTATTGTGAGGAGGACGAGGAGGATTTCGCTCACGCCATCCTATACTGCGAGTCACGCAAGGGGCCTCATGAGCGCAAGCTCCAGGGGCTCACGGAGCTTGGCAGAGACAGCCCCCTCTGGACCAACAAGGACTCCCTCCACTCTCTGGCGAGATCCCGGAACGTGACCGCCACAGGCTTTCCTCCTGGCATGCCGCCTGCGCGCTAGGACCCCATGCTTACTCCCGCTTCTACGGATGTGGCTCTCCCGATTTACGGTTTCGCGCCCTCAGCATGTGCTCTCGCCCCCTGCTTGCTTCCGCCGGACACTTGCTTTCGCAGCCGGGTGGTTTTATTTTTCGTTATGATTTTTTGAATTTTTTAGTTTTAATTCCGGGGGATTTCTTATCGGCTATCGTACACACTTAGGAGGATTTTACAGTTTGGTGCGTTTGTTTCTTTTGTATCTGCCGGCTTTTGAGATTAAGGTTTTTCTTTATGCTATAGCTAGCGCTGCATGCAAGTTCTTGTACCGTAAACAAAGAATATATGAAGATAAAAAAAAAAAAAAAAGACGGAGTAGATAGGCGGGTTGTTCCCTTTTGAACACCCCAGGTACCCTCACCTACTTCCCCTTCAACCCTGGGCTCCGCTTCTTGGTAATTGACCTGTACTTCGCGAACACCACGCTGTCCCCCAACTTCGAGTCATGCGACACGCCCCTTTCCACGACTGGCTCAGACCACGTCCCTATTATTATAACCCTGTCGGAGCCTCGGGCCTGCCCACCCCCCCCTGCCGCTGGGTTGACACTGCCAGACTGGCCCTCTCTCGAGGGAGTTATCAAAGCCATGAGAGTTGACCCCTCACTCCTTCTCCGCCTGGTTCGACACTGCCCTTGGCAGACTGAGGGCCATCCTCACGCTCCACACCCCGGACAAAAGACCCTCTCACAGGTCCAAGCCCTGGTGGACCCCCAACCTTACGGCGCAGAGAGCTGCCGTTCACTTAACGGTTTGGTCGTCGCAACGCGACCCCCTCCCCTCGTCCAAACAGCAGTGTAGGGAGGCACACCTTTTATACTTCAAGGCCATAAAAAAGGCCAAAACCGAATACAGGAATAATTGCCTCAAAACAGCCACCCCACAGTCGCTCTGGACTGCGAAGCGCTACGCCTTCGGCAGACCCCCAGACAGGTTCCCACAGATACCCGGTGCTGACAGCCCTATGGGCATAAACCAAGCCCTTCTCTCCCACTTCTTTCCGGAGAGAATCTCCTCACACCCACCGCCCATCCTACGAGAATTCAAGAATGTTCCACCACTGTTGGCAGAAGAAATTACAGCTGCCCTCCAGTCCTCATCCTCATCCTCCACCCCTGGCCCAGACCTGATCCCCTACTCCATCTGGAAAAAGGTTCACTCTTTGAACTCCAACATCGTGACATCCATCCTCGGCGCCCTCATCTGGTATGGGCACCACCCTCCCTCATTGAAGTTAGCCAACGGCATTGTGCTTGACAAGCCAGGGAAACCTTCCTACAACAGGCCAGCCTCATTCCGCATTATCGTCCTGTTGGAGATGGTCTCCAAGATCCTCGACAGGGTCATGGTGACCTGACTCTCTGCTCTTGCCCGCTTCCTAGGCCTCCTGTCCCCCCATCAAACTGGCTCCCTCCCCGGTCTGAGCACCGTTGACGTGGTTGCGACCCTCACTCACAAGGTTCAGCTCTTTATGCACCCTAAGCTCAAGGTCTCGACGCTCTTCCTGGACATCAAAGGCTGCTACGACAACGTCTCGGCCCCCTTACTCTGCGACAGGCTTGCCACTAAGGCAGTCAACTCTTACATGGTCTCGTGGAGAAGGTCCTACCTCTGTGGCCGCTCATGCCACCTGGTCTTCCAGGAGGCCCCCAAGTCTTCTCCCCGGTCTCAGTTGGCACACCCCAGGGCTCCCCAATCTCTCCCCTTCTGTTTGTCATTTACGTGTTGACCCTTCACTTCGCGATCTCTCGAGGCCTTATCCTCTCCTATGTGGACGACTTCGTGGTCATGGTTGCCTCCGGCTCACACCGCCGCAATGTCCAACAGCTGCAGGGCATCACCCGTGTTCTCCAGGCAAGGGCTGCCAGGCTAGGCGTGTCTTTCTCATTCCCAAAGACTGAGCTAATGCACTGAACAACCCCCGCGCAAAAGGTCCCCCCTCCCTCAATCCCAGTCCTATTAGACGGACACCTCTTTCATCTCCCCAAACTAGTACGATGGCTTGGGTACTGGTTCGAACCCTCGTCCATCTTGTGCACCAAATGCACCACCTCCCACTTCAGTAGCAGACTAGCCCTGGCCCAATGGGCCTTCACGACGATTAAAAGACTGTCCAGGCCTAGTAAAGGCCTTCCTTCCTTTCTCTGCCATCGTCTGGCGTCCTTCCTCATCTCCCCGATCCTCCTCTATGGGGCAGATCCCTTCTCCCCGAGCCTCACCCTTCTGGACAGGATGTCCGTCTTCTGGTGAACTGTGCAGAGGTGGGTGACAAACTGCTTCTCTTCAACCCCGGTGGGCATCTTAGCATGCGAATTGGCTCTCCCAACCCTTCCGCTTTTAGTCCTCCACCGTCAAAGGCTGGCTGCTATCCGCCTTGTATGCCTTCACCCAAAGCCAACCTGGCGACGGCCAGACTCCACTTGTCCTTCCCCACCTCCTCCTCCTTTCGGGCTGCGGAGGACTACTGCCACTTCACTAGAGGCCTGACATCTGTTTACACCCCGCTACTCTAGACATCAGCTCCCCCCTGCCCTCTCATACGGAAACACCTCCCGTTGGACGCCATTGCTCACCGGACCCTTTGGTTTATCGATGCCTCGGGCCTTATCCCTGTGGCCTCAGCCAGCCTTCTTCCTCCTGAACACCTTACCCTGTGAGAGGGGATCCTATCATACCAGTTGATCAAGTTGCAACTATGAAACGCACTCATCAGGGATTGGGCCACCCAGTTCTCCCCTCCTCCTACTATCCTTTCGCCATGTCCCTCAAACCCCATCCCTTTCCGGGTCTGGAAAGGTTTATCGCGGGCAGGATCCACCAAATGCGCTCAGACAAGAGTTACATCGCTGCCCACACGTCCTGGGTCACCGACGACTTCTCCCCCCTCTGCCCCTACTGCGAGGAGGACGACGAGGACTTCGCTCATGCCATCCTACACTGCGAGTCTTGCAAAGACCCTTGTGAGCACCACCTCCATGGGCTCATGGACGTCAGCAGAGACAGCCCACTATGGACCAACGCAGACTCTCTCCGCTCCGTGGTGAGATACCTTAATATGACCGCCACCGGATTTCCCCCTGGCATGCCGCCTGCAGACTGGGACCCCCCCTGAGAGACCGCTCCCCACGTCACGGGGCTTCCGATTCACGGCTTCAAGCCCTGAGATGTGATGGCCACCATATGACCCCATCTACCTGACGCTTCCTGCTTTTTGGGCCCCCGGTTGGTCCTGATTTACGTTATTATTTTTGAATTTTTTGTTTTAGTTCCTTGGGATTTCGTGTCGGCTCTCGGACACACTTAGGAGGATTTTTATGTTATGGTACAAGTTTTTCTTTTGTAATTGCATGTTTGAGATTGAGGTTTTGTTTATGCCATAGCTAGCGCTGCATGCAAGTTCTTGTACTATAAACAATGAATACATGATGATAAAAAAAAGAAAAAAAAAAGAAAAAAAGAAAACCCAGTAGATAGGCTCTTCACACTTTGTTCTAAGTTATTTCCTTACTTATTACATTATGCTTTTACGAATATAAAACCTTTAGGCTCTTTATGAATACCTACCTACGAGACGAGAACTCTACTACAAGAATAGAGTTGAAGAAAGAGTACGATAGGCGATAAGGACTAGAGACACGAGAGTCTCTCCCACTTTATTGTAGACATAGGTCTCAGAATTATCGTTGCAAAAGAAGACAAGAGATGTATCATCTACCCGTTACTGAGAACTGATACCGGTTAGGAATCGGAACAGAAAGCTAGTATCAAGCAGATCTAGGAGCCAAAGTATCAGAAGCTGCACTGTAGGGACCCTGAAGGAGTGTGGCCTGAACGTAAATACTTGGCCAATGTCTTTACTGGGAAGTACCACTTTTATAACAGCTTGTAACTTCATAGATATTAGCGTTGAATAGATGTTCCTGGAACTGTTTGAACCCTAGCGTCAGGTAGGTATAGAGGCAAAGTATTGGAAGCTGCATTGCAAGGACTCTGAAGCAATCCTGTATCCAAGTCAGTAGATAGCCAAAGGCTTACCAGGAAATACTACTTTAATAACAAGCTGTAACTCCATCAATATTGGTGCCAAATAGACATTCTTCTAACTGTTGGAAAGCTGATACTGGGTGGACTTGAGTGTTAAGGTATCAGAAGCGGTGTCCTAAAGATCTCGATGGAGTCTGGCCTTATAGTGAGTACTTATCCAAACCTTCACTACAGGAATATCACTTACATAACACCCTATAACTCTATTAATATTGGCATCAAATGGATGTTTTTAAAACTGTTGAGAGACTCCTGCCTGGTTGATCCATGTGTTAACAGATTGGAAGTAGTACCCCAAAGGCCTGGAAGGAACTTGGTATCACAGTCAGCACTTGGCTAAAGCTTTGCTAATGGAATACTACTTGCATAACACCGTATAACTCCAGAGAAATTAGCATTGCATAGATATTCCTTTAACTGTTGTAAGGCTTGCATCGAGTAGATCTTAGTGTGAAAGTATTGGCAGCTGCATTCCAAAGGCCCCAATAGTATCTGTCAATAGGGCAAACATTTAGCCAAAGGCTTACTAAGGGAATACAAGTTCTATAACAGCTTGTGGCTCCATGAATATTGGTGTCAAATAGATGTTCCTATAACTATTGGAATGTTGGCATCAAGTAGGTCTAGGTACCAAGATATCACAAGCCACATCCTAAAGGCTCTGAGGGAATCTGGTATCAATGTTAGCACTTAGTCAAGCCTCATCTAGGAAATCCCACTTTTATAACTTCCTGTAACCCTATCAATATTAGTGTCAAATAGGCATCTTTAAGACTACTGGAAAGCTGGTGTCAAGTAGATCTAAATGCCAAAGTATTACACACTACATCTAAAGGTCTCTAAGCAAGTTTGGCATCAAAGTTATTGATTTTGTATGTAGCGGCACAATCTTAATAGCTTGAGTACGAGAATACGATGCAGTATTAAGAGTATACTGTAGGCACACTTCGGCGAGGAGTATGGTAGTAGGAAGGTAGATTGGTAGTAATTCTTGTCCTTAATTCTTTCTAACACTCGGAGCGGTAACCAGCTATATATACAGGTGCGCATACTTAAGCGAAGAAAGGAAATAATCGGGAAAATCTTGTAAAAACATAAGTGCGAACAAGTTTGACCCCGAAAAACTGCCAAGTAAATCCCCTATAAAATATATATAACTCGTAATGGTGTGAGAGATTTTAAACGGAAAACTAACATGCAATGCACCTTCCAAAAAGGTTGCAGTACATAAGTGAGAATAACCCAGACATCCCACACATGCAATAAGAAAATATATATCCAATTATTCTATCGTTATCATGAAATATAAACGAAATACTCAATGCATATACTCCTGCTGTAGTAATGTTCGTGATCTATAGGTAAACCAGAAATATAACTTAAGGAGAGAAATACAAGTTATTTAGAAGAAATATACTTATGAAACGAATAATAGAAAATTTCAACAAAAGTTAGCACTCAGTCAATTACAAAGGTAAAGGACAGGGGAGATGTTGTGTAATTGCAAGACCTAATAAACTGCCAGAAATATGAACCACAATTGATTGGGATCAAGTTACCACCAGTATAACTCAATTCAAGTTATCACTTACTTTTACAGTCAAAACTTGAATCAATTTTGCTCAATAATTGTTCTAGAACCTAACTTAGATTTCATGCTACTTCTCTTATTTTCTCTTCTTCATATCGGTTAGCTTCTTGTAGCAAGCTATGCTAGTATTACCTCCAGGTGACAGTGACCAGATCCAGAAATAAGGCTTACTAAGTTCTTGCTCAAGATGTCCTATTGACACTTCAGACATTTCCTGTTACTACTACATGTACTTAACATACTCTGTTATCACCAAATGCACCTTATATCCTATATTACTACTGAACATAGGGAAGGTCTCTAGTACTCTCTGAATGCACTTGTGGTACTAGAGACACACTTTGAATCTCGTAACGTACAGGATGTGAAGGATACAATTGACGTCGACCAGTAGTATGGACGTAATAGTGCTATATCAGACATATATTTTTATTTTACTGATATTGACAACTTCTAGAGTTGGCTTCCATTTAACAAATACATTCTGTGCTTAACAGATAGCATAATGCAATACACAGGGGCACTTATTAATATAAAAGTTGTTTATAATAGGAATCTTTATTTCTTTCTTTATCAAGATGAGCTTTTCTTGATAATTATCTAATTAAATATTTTGACCTAGGCTACTCAATACATATTACTATTAGCTTTTACCTAATAGTCTCAGATCATTTGTTAGAAAATGTTGGAAACTATGGCAAAGCCAGAGATACTGCTCAGTATGCTTACAAGTGACCCAACGTGCAAAGAACTTATCTAGTGTATATAGAACATACTTGACATACTTCTATCCTCAGGCTTATCTATTTCTATATCTGTTTTATTCATTGCTTTATTCACTGTCTGCCATTTTTTATTGGCTGTTATTTCTTTGCTGATTGCAATTTGTTCTTTACTGGTTATAGCTAGTTTCCAGTCATTAGTAGTGGGAAAGCATATGACTGCAGTGGAGAGAGTTAGAGCAGGAGTAGTAGAGATCTGGGATATCAAGAATTCTGCTCAGAAGTGAGTGTCTTTGTGATCTTGTCTTTCTTTTGTTAGTTTAGAAGTAGGTATAAGGAGGCGACTGTCATAAGATAGTGATAGATGGGCATGGAGGCATGGGAAAGCGATAGACTAGTGGGGAGACTGGTGGAAAGTGGTGGAGAGTTGTGGAGTGAGTAAAGAATTTTCTTTTTAATTGATTATTTATACTACTGTTATTTCCTGTTTATTAGAGAGTAAGAAAAGTAAGAAGAAAGAAGTTGGCAAGTGAGAGAGTGTTCCTGGGAAGAGAGAGAATGAGAAGTGAAAATCTTTTCCCTTACCCCGCATTTGAACTCTTCACACTCTTAGCATCTCATGTGGTATGAGTGATATCAAGTGACAATAAGGTAGTGAACTCAGCTTTGAAAACCTTTAGTGTTTATGAAAAAATACATCTTTGTATTCTGCAGTAATCTGGTGGTACTGAGATAGTATCATCCTAAATCTATTATCTCTACATATTGGTATACAATTTATTATTAGTTTATGTTCTAGTTGTTGGATAGTTGCCTGTTTATAGTTTATTTCTCCCTTATTCTTGCTTAACTAAGGTATTGCCAGGATTGTATTCAAGTTATACTTTATTCAGCTTCCTACTATTATATTTTGTTGTTTAATGATCTAGGTTTTTTTTATCTTTACAAGTACCTTACATTTGATGCTGTGCTGTGATCAAGATTCCGTTGTTGCCATCAATCTTGTTGTAGATTTAGTAAGGTCTTTGATTGGGATGCCATAAGCTGCAACAAAAGTAGTACAAATAATAAGGGCTGTGCCGCTGGTTTCTGTATCAAACAGACTCGGAACTCTCATCTTTTTTTCCTGTTGATTGAGATAGTTCCTTCCATTGCTCTATGCTGGAGTAGTGTAACTTTTAGTTGTGTCCTGCAACAGTGGAGTACGTTTATTCATACATCCTGAGATGCTGTCCACTTCTTCTAGTCTTACCATGTCGGAGAATGTCATGCTCTTTTTTGTACTTTAGGCTTCTTATTCGGATAAACCTTTACCATGTGCTCCTTTTTTTCTACAGGTGAAACATTCTCCATTTTCCTTCTGTCTCTTTTTGTCTTATCACTATTCACCTTTTGCAAGGTTGGTCGGGACCCGTTGTCTTGGGTGTTGGTTTCCCTTTTTGGCTCACGGATCTGTTCCTGGTTTCTATATGCTTTGGTCTCAGGCAGGATCGCATCTTCTCTTTTAGCAAAGGCTTAACATCATGGTCTCAAGAAAGCCTTCTACACATAATAAGAAAACTTTATTCTTATTCTGCTTCACTAGATCTACATTTCTACAGTTTTCCTACTTGGTTTAGACTACTATTGGGTATGTGATGTTACTTTGAAAACATCCCTCAACCTGGTTGGCTTTCTTCCATTCTTGAACTATACGTCGGCCACAGTGGGCTGTAGGGGCCCATGACGGCCCACAGGGCCCAACCCCCAACATGATGTTCTCCGTGTCCCGGAGACCCTGCTAACATAAAACCGAGAGCGCCAAAGCCTAGCATCGGCAACAGGGAATTCTACAGAAGCAAGTTCGGAACGATAGCCCCGCCGTGACCCTTGCCCGCTCGGGGGTTGTGGGGGCGTGTTGAGAATTTACGTTGTGAAAGCACGGTTAATGTGATGCAAGTGATAATGTCGTTTTGCTTATTGAAAAGCGAAGAAAAGATTAGGCACTGTTCCCTGTTTGGTGCGCAACCGTAAAAAAAAATGTCATTTTTCTGAAAACACCATTTTTCTCTATACTACAACAGAATTAATCATAAACAGAAAATTGATATCATGAGCCCAGAGCAGAGGCTGCACTACATATTCTGCCAAAATTTGAAAGCAAACAGAGTGACACAGATTGAGAGGTATGGAAGATTGTAATGTTGTGAAATATGGTAGAAAAATAGTACCATATTTCACAACATCACAATTTTCAATACCCCTCACACAGTAGGCCTCCGATTGCTTTCAAAATTTCACAGAATATGCAGGGTGGTATCTACTCACAACTCATGATATCAGTTTCTTGTTTATGATTAATTTTGTTGCAGTATAAAGAAAAATGTTGATTTCAGAAAAATGACTTTTTTTACGGTTGCGCACCAAACAGGGCCTTAGACTAAAAGCAGAAGTGACAAGAATAAAGTCATAAAAGGTGCAGGGGAATCATCGTTCCTCAAGCAACGCAGGACTGTGCTTCTGTGAGGACATAGTCCTCAATGCACAGTTCTCATTCAATGTATAAGCGATATCAGACTGTCCACCGAACGACTCCAGGTCCACACAATCCCAATCCCGTATCTTGTATGCCTATCACTGTTTCTAACAGGACGAATGTGGGCATTGTCTTCAAATTTGGCGAGAAGATGGGGAGAACGGGGGATTCGCACCGCTTGGTTCATCTTGCGGGGCAGGAGATGGGGGATATGTGAGGGATGCAAGTTCTTGAGGAGCATTTCAGGAGTTATTACGAAAATGAGAATGATATCACGGATTATGTGGCTTTGACTGCAACCGCGGTGAAGGCTTGGTTGGAGGAAGGGAAGGTGAGGGGGGCGGTTGCAGAGTGATTTGGGAGGACAGGAGGTAAATAGGGAGGTTGGGAAGGTGTAGATGGTGAGGATTAGAGGGGTGCTGAGCTTTACTATCAATTACAAGTGGCAAATGGGTGGTGCAGGGTGATATGGAGTTTGTGAGGAGGTTCTAAAAATTTGTTGATCAGGCGTAAGTGAGAAAGATGGAGAGGGTTTGTGCTTTCTTGTTTCTCTCAAAGTAGATGTAAGATAAAGATTATTTCTCAACATACGTTTTCGACAGGGGTGTTCTCCACCGCTGCTTCTCCTAACTCTGTTTTTAAAGTCCTCCCGAATAACTCTAGTAGAACTTCAAAGCAGATCTTCGAAATAGCCGGATCGTATCTTCCCTTCGAAAGCTCATCGCGAATGAATCTAGATCCAGAGCATCAGCATCAGCCTGTAATTGAGGGTCTATGGTAACTTACGCATGCTGAGCAAATGTGATTTCATAGAAGCTAAAGAGCCGTCCCTTTTCATGAAGTTCTTTGCGAATCAAGTCTCTCCCAGCAGGGGGAACATGGTTATCCATTTTTCCAAATATCTATTCGTATCAACTCATCATTCACTCAATTGCCAGCTCAGTTGGAGACGACCAACCATCGCCAATTCTCCCTTAATCTCACCAACCCTCTTGAGCGAATCATCATTCCTTCCCAGGCCTAGGGTCGCGCTGTGAATATCTAGCGTAACACCCCAATGAGTTACCCACACCATCCAAGAGAGGAATAAACAAAAGTGGGAAGGGCCAACAGCCTCACCAGTAGCAAAGTAGCAAACAGCACTCAAAACCCTACTATCAAGCCCGCATCGAAATGCCAAATGTCCACCGAGGCACATCCCCGTAGTACCAATTCGTCCTGCCCATCCATCAGTCAGACTTCCAAAGAACTCTTGCTAGCAATGGAAATGGAAACAAACCATTACAAGTAGCCAGCCCCACCAAGAGATCCACCGTTAACCTCGCGTCCTCGTCATAGGCCTCTAACTTCTTCTCAATCTTAAACTTATTACCCTCGTCCGTCCCCCGGACGTCATACTCTAACGGTTCCGGTCCGACAAATTCATGAAACGAACTGGGTGCAGCACAGATATACCCCTGTCCGGCAATCTGCCTGGCGAAGCGAGCGACTGGCCCGGTGACCTGGTATATCTCGGAGAAGACCACAACACCGGGGAACTTTGCGTGGGGGTAGTACGGGATTGAAGGATGGAAGAGGTAAATCCTCATGGGGGTTCCGGAAACGGTTGTTTGGACATCCTGGTGGGTTTCCTTGATGAGCATTTTGGCGAAGAGGGTCCTTTTTCCCTTCCGTTTTTTTGGGGGGAGAAGCTCGTTGGAATGGGATTTGTTTGCAGCGTTTCTTGAGATGAGATTGGAATGAGGGATAGGTGTATGGGTGACCGGACAGCTGGGTGGTCACGACCCCGCTATGTGGAGCATTGATAACTGTTGCCAACAGTAGACAGGGGTGCCCTCGGCGAGGCGCGGCACTTTAGGTGTGGCGTGAAAAATTAAAATACTTGAGAAAAAAAAGCCCACTGAGCTACTACAGTATAAGTAGGATACCTGAATGAGTGTGCAAGAAAATGGAATCGTGATGACAATGAACTACGTCGCTCCAAGCCTCACAGTAGTAGAAAAAGTTGGATGTGCTCAATCTACCATGATGAGCAGAAGAAAAGGTCGAAGAAGCCAGAAGGAGAAAGAAGAAACACAGTAGGTATTGATTCTTGAACAGGAGCATCAGTTGTTAGAAAGGTGGTATTATTGCTGTTGTCTTGAAGTTGCATTGCCTGCTACAATTTAACAGTAGAAAGAGATTGCTGTTAGAGTTACACAAAAATAAAAGCCTATTTAAATGTTAGGTAAAAGCTGGGAACAGAGCTGTCATTCATGTTAGGTGGTAACATATTCAAAGTAGAAGCAAGTAGTTTAAGGTCAAGGAACTTTATTATAGACAAAATTATCTATGAAGACTCAAAATAGTGTAACTTGCTTGTTGGTACTTAAGAAAAGGTTTGGGTTCTAAGTTTTAATAAGGATTTTATAGGTAGAACTTGAGATGTTAAAAGAGTCTCTTTTCTATTGGTTCTTGTTCTTTCTGAGAGGTAATGGTACTTTGATATGTATATGCCACATTTGTGTATTCACAGCTTGCAACAAAGTGCTATTTAACTAACTGACTTACTAATTTCCAGGGAGTATGAATGCTATTAGCAAAAAAGAGACCTGTGTTCGAGGCAGAAGTGAGACGTCAGGATAGTGGGTAGGTGTCAATTGCGTCAGGTATGTTCTGTAAATCTGGGAGCACCCTGGATGTTTCCAGTATGTCCTGTAAATCTGCAGGTACCAGGAACATCCCTAGTACATTAGGGGAATCCAGTGGTGATAAGAGATGTTAGAAGTATTAGGTAGTAATATGAGATGTCTGCAGTGTTTGGTAATAGCAAAAGATGTCTTGGATATCAAGAACACATCTTAAGCAAGAACTTGGCTAGCCTCATATCTAGATTTAGTCACTACTAGTATTGCTCAAAGGTCTAAGTCAACCATGCCAGTAATTTAGTTCTCAAACTAGCATGGCTAAAAAAACAAAGATCTGATACTATGCTAGCCCTGGTAAGTACTAGAACCATCCTGGCTATAAGAATACTAACCATTATGTAGGAGCAAAATAAGAGACAAGGCGAGAAATCTATTTCAAGTTCTAGAATAATTATTGAATTAGGTATATAGGAACCGAGAGATGTGTACAGACTTCATGATAAAGGAACAGCACACAGATACTTGATTTACCCAAGAAGCTAATGCCTCACACCAGCTCCATTATAGGGCCAACAGTTCATTAGCAAGATTTCGATAGTTGTATGCGGTAACTAATTCATCAAAACTATGGAGCCTACTATATAAGACAATACATATTGTCATGGCCTATCAGACTGCATGCTGTTCAGAGAGTATATGAGAGAGAACTACTTAATAACATCTGAGAAGTAGAAGAGAAGACGGCTATAGAAGGCTGTTAGGCGGACGCCAAACTCTAGGATAACAGAGGGCGGTAGGCCAAAATCTTTGTTGGGAAAATCTGTCAAGAAAGGCTCGTCTTGATAAAATAGGCAAGCGTAGAGATTATAGCGTAAACAATTTTATATTGATAAGATCTCTTCTCCATTTCTTGATAATCTGTAAAGCATGGGAGGCACTTTGATATTTATATCTCGTGTCTGAGTGTTTGCAGACTACTTCTAACTACAATACCTATGAAGTACCACTCTGGTTTTAATACGCAAACATCGATAATCTTATAAGTGCGAGCACTGTTCGACTCTGAGACTTTGCGCACCCTTTCACAGTTACGGAATTGTATTCCTCTCTTGAGATGACTGTGCTATTTGTTATACCAAATAGCAGTCACCAACTTAGTTATCAGCATCGACTATTATATTACATTAGTCTTATTGACTATTGGCCCAGTAGTTTCTACTGTCACGAAGTGATCAGTTTCATGCTGGGCCACCTAGTGTGAATCGCAAGTCCTAGCCCAATGTGTCAATGTCTGAAGCGTCTCTGACTTATCTGTGTCTTCCTTTCTAAGCGTACTTCCTCTTGGTCAGCTGGCCTCTCTGTAGGGGTCCTATTACTAGGACCAACCAACATACAGTTGATCTCGAAAGGGCATGGGTGGATTCAGGATGTTCTTAATAGCCTCCACTACTGGGACATCCTCTTGGAGTCTTGGCCCATAGTTTAGGAAGCCTAACTTTGAAGTCTACTATCTGAATGCGCCAATGACTGATTTCTTCTGTTCCACTTCCCAGATATGGCCCAAGGTCCACCCCTATATAACCGGCGAGCAGCATGCGGTTGCATGGTTGATGGTGACATATATGGTATTATGAAGTTGGCTTCATTGATGTGACGTTTTAGCTTACAGGACACAACTCTCCAAATGTTGCTAATGACATGCGGGCCCTATAAGGGGGCCGGAGGGTGGTATTAGCTTCTTCGATAAATCGAGGGTCTGTGCACAGTTACCCAGCCGTGAGGTTTGTGCACTTATTGTCACAGATTTCCATATGCCTAACAAAGGCATATTAAGTTATAAGGCTTCAATGTGAGGCATCCTGAACTGGAACTGAGAGTAATGATATCATTTTGATGAAATACTTGTAGAGGTTGTGGAACTAGGATAAGGAACTAAGCACATATTGAATGAACCAATGCCATTCTTGGATAAGCTACAGGATTGTTATTTCCAGTAATAGTAACTCTCTACAGAGGTAGGCAGACCAAGGGGAAGTATACTCAGATAGGAAGACCTAGATAAGTTAAAGATACATAAGATATTAGTACATGGAACTAGTACTTACTATTGGCAAATAGATAGCCTGGCAAGAAATTGATCAACTCATGACTGAAGAGACTATTAGAATGATAGTTAACATGATGAAAGTAATATAATAGACTCTGCAGTCTACTAAGTTGAGAACCCTTCTTTGGTAAAATAAATAGCACATTCATCTCAGTAGAGGAATACTATTTCAGGACTGAAAATAGGTGTAAGAGGTTTCAGAGTCCAAAGGTGTTCCCACATATAAGATTCCAGATATTTGCCTATTAAAACGGGAGTGGTTCTTTTTATTTTATTTTTATTTTTATTTTTATCATATAGTTATTATTTAAGGTACAAAACTGTACCTGCAACTCATACTATGGCATACAAAAAAGCTAGCCAGAGTAGTGCTTGGGAGGTATAGTTAGAAGTAGTTTGCAAATACACAAATGTAGGATATAAATATTCAAGTTCCTCCTAAGCTTTAAAGATATCACTAGCATGATTGCAGATAAGATGAGATCTCATCCAGATAATATTGTTTTATACTTTAAATCTTAATATTTCCTATTAATCAAGACATGTCTTTCTCCAGAGATTCTACAATAAAATATGGGGCCTAAGTATCTTAAACTCATACTAGAGTTGGCTGCCTCCTGATATGTAGAGTACCAAAGGAACAGAGTTGTGACAGAAAATGCAAAAGATAGTTGAGTACGGCTAGTGGTAACTTGACTCTAAGTGAGATGAATCAGGAAAAATAAAGCGTTAAACTCTGTCCATAGTGTACATGAGAGGAATAGAGCAGCGGAATGTGATTTGCAATTCAGGACGCAAAGTGACATAGAAACTAGTAACCAGATGCAACCACTCAAGCATAGAATATATATTAGACATATTGAAATGTGAGACAATAAGTGCACAGACCTCACAGCAGGATAAACGCGTACAGATCTTCGATTTACCGCACTCAACATCTTCCTGCGGCCTCCTGATGGGACCTGTATGTCATTAGCGAGATTTCGTGAGTTGCATCCCATAACTAAAATGTCCTATCAATGAAGCTTGCTTTATAATACCATATATCTTGCCGCCATCTGTCCAACTGCATGCTATTCGTAGGATATACGAGATGGGACCTTTGATGACACCTGGGAAGTGGAACTTAAGAAGTCCATCTGAGGTATATTGAGATAGTAGGCTGCCAAATTGTGCTTCCTGATTATGGGCTGAAAATGAGGGGACATTTGCGCCAAAATACTCTAAGAGGATGTCCCAATAGTGGAGGCTATTGAGGACATACCGAATCTATCCAATACCCTTTTGAGATCAGCTGTATGCTAGTTGGTCCTAGAGAAAAAACCACTCTATGGAGGCTGGTGGACCAACGATAAGTATGCTGAGACAGGAAAACATAGAATAGTCAAAGACGCTTAAGACATTCACACATCAGGCTTGGACTTGGGATTGGCACTAGCTGGACCTACATGAAACAGATCACTTCATGACTGAAGAGATTACTGGAACGATAGTTAATAAGAGCAGAGTACTATAATAGTCTATGCGAATATCTAAGTTGAGAGCTGTTGTGTAGTAGGAACAATAACATTGTCATCTCAAGTGGGGAATACTATTCCGTAATAGCGAAAGCATGTGAGAAGTTTCCAGGTCAAGTGGTGCTCACAGTTATAAGATTCTGAATATTTGTGTATTAAAACCAGAATGGTCCTTCAGAGGCATAGTAGTTAGAAGTAGTCTGCGAAAGCTCAGATGTAGGATATAAACATCGAAGTGCCTCCTAAGCTTTACAGACATTATCAAGTAGCAGAGAAGAGATCTTATCAATATAATATTGTTTACTGTATAAATCTTTATCTGACCTGTGTTGTGGAGATGAGCCTTCCTTGAGAGATTCTCCAATCAAAGAATTGGCCTATGTCCCTCTGTTATACTAGAATTTGGGGTCTGCCTAACAATATACATGTTAGGCATATCGAAATCTGAGACATGTGCTCAGACATATGGTAGGGTAACTGTGCACAGACCCTCTATTTTCCAGAGACAAAACATTCTCCTATGGCTCTCTTATTAAGCCTGAACATCATTCACAAGATTTCGACAGTTGCGTCCTGTAACTAAAATATCATATCAAGGGAGCCCACTTCATAACTTGATATATATTACCGCCATCTGCCCAACTGGATCCTGTTCAAAGGGTATATGAGAGGAGACCTTTGGCAACATCTGGAAGGTAGAATAAAAGATAGTGTAGGAGGCACATTGAGATAGTAGGCTTCAAGTTTAGCCTTCCTACTTATGGGCCGAATGTGACAGGAGATTTTTAGCAAAATAGTAAAAGAACATGTTGCAGTGGCAGAAGCTATTAAGGACATACAGAATCCACCCAAACCCTTCTTAAATCAGCTGTAGGTTGGTTGGTCCAAGTGATAGGACCCATCCACAGAGGTGGGAAGACCAAGAAGAAGAGCACTATGACAGGAAGACCTAGATAAGTCATAGACCCTTGCAGATGTCGACACGTCAGGCTTGGACTTGCGATTGTCACTAGGTAGCCCAGCATGAAACTGATTACTTCACAACTGAAGTGACTACTGGAATAATAGTTAATAAGACTAAAGTAATATAAGAGTCCATGCGGTCAACTAAGTTGATGACCACTGTTTGGTATAACAAATAGCGCAGTTATCTCATGAGAGAAATACTATTCTGTAACCATGAAACAGTGTGAGAAGTTTCAGGATCAAATGGTATTTGCACTTATAAGATTGTGGATGTTTGCGTATTCAAACAAGAGTGGTAGTTTGTAGGTGTAGTAGTTAGAAGTAGTTTCCGAATACTCAAACTGTTAGGCATATTGAAATATGAGACAAAATGCACAGACCTCACGGTAGGGTAACCGCGCACAGACCCTCAATTTTCCGGGGTGCCAACAACCTGCTCTGGCACTCTTATGGATCCGCACGTCATTAGTGAGATTTCAAGAGTTGCGTCCTATAACGTAAATATCACATCAATAAAGCGCACTTTATAATACCATATATGTTGCCACTGTCCATCCAACTGCTTGCCCCTCGCAGGATATATGACCGAGTACCTTTGGCGACATCTGGGAAGTAGAACGGTGGACATCCGGCAGAGGCGCATTGAGATGGTAGGCTTTCAAGTTAGGCTTCCTGAACTATGGGCTGAAGGTGATGGGATGGTTTTGGCGAAATACTCCCAGAGGATGTCCCAGTAGCAGAGACTATTAGGGGCATACCGAATCCACCCATACCCTTCTGAGATCAGCTGTAGGTTAGTTGGTCCTAGTAATAGCACTCCTCTATTGAGGCCAGCGGACCAAGGGGAAGTATGCTCTATACGGAAGAGCTAAATAAGTCAGAGACTCTTAAGATGTGGACACGTTCAGCTCGCACTTGTGATTGGCGACAGGTAGCATGGCATGGACTTGATCAATACATGACTGAAGAGACTACGGGAACATTAGTCAATAAGACTAGAGTAAGATAATAGTCTATGCCGAAAACTAAGTTAGAGCCCACTTTTTGGTACAACAAATAGCGCAGTCACGTCAACGGAGGAATACTATTCCATAACCGTGAAAGGGTGTCAGAAGTTTCTGGATCAAACAGTGCCTGCACTTATCAGATTCTAGATGTTTCTATATTAAAATCAGAGTGGTACCTGGGAGGAATAGTAGTTAGAAGTAGTCAGCGAACATTCAGATACGGGATATAAATATCAAAGTTCCTCACAAGCTTTAAAGACATCATTACGCAACGGAGAAGAGATCTTATCAATATTAAATTATTTAACTCCTAAGTCTTTACTTTACTTATTTCATCGAGACAAGCCTTTCGTGCCTGATTTTCGAAATAAAGATTTTGGCCTATGGCCCTCAGTTATACTAGGGATCAGCATCCGCCTAATACAAACATAGGATATAAATATCAGAGTTCCTCCCAAGCTTTACAGACATCATTCAGCAATGGAGAAGACATTATATCAATATAGAATGGTTTACACTATAAATCTTTACCACACCTATTTATTGAGATGAGCCTGTCTTGACAGATTCTCTCATCTATGATTTGACCTACATCTTTCCCAAGTCACCTTAGATTTTGGCATCCGCCTAACAATACAGGATACAATCATATATAGCAACTAAAGCTATAGAGGATAGTAGGCAACTGGATATAGCAACTAAATATTAGGACAGTATTTGAATATAGAAAGTAAATATTACTAACATATTCAAATATCATACTGGCATGTGGAGACTATGGCATATGCATAATAACTAGGCCATAAGAGTGTAACTTATTCTGCTGACCTAGTGTACACTTAGCAATTTACAAAATCTATCCACAAAAACTTTCTTTATTATGATGCTAGTATTCTACCAAACCTAGTATACAAGAACAGTTAATAAAGTGCAAGTAAAAGATCACCTTTATAATAGGTTATAGCTGCATTGATATTGGCATCAAGTAGATATTTGTTAGCTTGTTGGTGATCTGGGGTTGAGTACGTCCCAGGATCAAAGCATCGTATGCCGTGTTCTAAGTGCTCTCTAGGAATCTGACATCTAAGTCAATACAAAGTCAAAGACTTACTCAGAAATACAACTTTAATAATGATCTGTAACTCTATGGATATTAGTATCAAATAAATATTCTTTCACTTGTTGGGTATCTTGCATCGAGTATACCTTAGGGCCAATGTATTGCATGCTGCGGTTACAGGACTGTGCAAGAATCTAGCATTGAAGTTAACACCCTGCTAAGGTCGCACCATGAAATGCCACTTTCAAAACAGCCTATCACTCTATAGATATTAGGGTCAGGTAGACAGTCTAAGGCTTTTTAGAATGCTGGAATTGAGTAGACCCAGGCACCAAAGTATCCTATGCTATGTTCAAATAGCTTTCAAGGAATCTGATATCTTAGTTAATACTTAGTCAAAGCCACACTGAGAAATATAACTTATATACTACCATGCAACTCTATAGATACTGGCACTGGCTAGACATACTATACTCAGTTAGTGTTACGCAAATGCCAAACTCAAGTTTATAACTGGCGGACGTAGGCCAAATGTTAGATCAGAGAATCTGGCGAGGAAGGCTCATTCTTGATAAAATAGGTAAGGCAAAGATTTAAAGTATAATGTAATATTATATTAATAAGATTTCTTGTTCATTGCTTGATAATATTAGTAAAGCTCAGGAGGCACTCTGATATTTATATCCCGTGTCTAAGTGTTTGCGGACTACTTCTAACTACTATGCCCCTAAAGTACCATCCTGTTGTTAGTATGCAAACGTCCAGAATCTTATAAGTGTGAACACTATTTGACCCTGCAACTTATCACACCCTTTCACGGTTACAGAATAATATTCCTCCCTTGAGATGACTGCGCTATTTGTTATACCAAACAGCAGCCTCCAACTTAGTTGTCCGCATAGACTATTATATTACTCTAGTCTAATTGACTATTGTTCCAGTAGTCTCTTCGGTCATGAAGTGATCAAGTTCATACCTGGCCACCTTGTGCCAATCGCAAGTCCAAGCCCAATGTGTCAACATCTCAAGGGGCTCCGACTTGTCTAGGTCTTCCATTCTGAGCGTGCTTCGCCTTGGGCTGCCAGCCTCCATAGAGGGGTCTAATTACTAGGACCAACCAACCTACCGCTGAGCTCAGAAGGGTATGGGTGGATTCAGGATATCCCTAATAGCGTCTGCTACTGGGACATCTTCTTGGAGTATTTCGCTGAAAACGTCCCCTCACCTTTCGCCCGTAGTTTTGGAATCCTAACTTTAAATCCTACTATCTCAATATGGCCCCCATGGACTTCTGCCATTTCACTTCCCCGATGTTGCTCCAGGTGCCCTCTCTTATATCCTGCGAACAGTATGTGGTCGGACCGATGGCGGCAACGCCTATGGTGTTATGAAGTTAGCTTTATTGCTGTGACCTTTTTAGTTATAGGACCCAAATCTCGAAATCTCACTAATGGCAGGCAGGCCCCAGAAGGGGGCCGGAGGCGGGTGTTGGCACTCCGCAAAATTGAGAGTCTGTGTGCAGTTATCTTCTGTCAGGTTAGTGCACTTAGTCTCTGATTTCCGTCTACCTAATACTGTCTTGAGCATCAATACTTTCCGCTGCTTCTCATAGCATTTCCTATTAGATGTCTTTCACCTCTTCTTCCACTATTCCTAGCTCCATTAATAATACCACAATGTTATTATCGTATATGTCTTGTCCATCAGCGATCTGTTCTTGTACTTTGATTAATTTGACGATATTGTCTTGAGTCACTCTCTGCAAATAAGTGTGGGTAATGTTGGCTTGGCGGAGACATATACCGATATCTTGTTGAATTCGACCCAAGGTATTCCCAGACTACTAGCTAACTTAGTTAGGTTTGTACTATGTTCTCGCGGCTTCGGTGTTGGTACCCGTGATATGCGGTAGGTACTAACCACAGTAGAAGATCGTGGAGCAGAAGAAATGATTACTCTCCAGCATTGCACATTAACAGGTATTGCTGGAGATTAGCTCCATTGTGCTGAATCATCCGTTGCTGTTTTATCTGGCTAGGTATTAGGTATCCTACCTATCCTCTGATGTCAATATGTATCCTGCGACAGGCAACAGTTCTCCATTAGTCTCCTTGTAATAGTGCGATACTTCTCTTCCTTAGTGTGCTGTTACTTCGTTCCTTCTTCTTACCAAGACCTCGATTATTATTCTTAGACCGTTGTCTATGTTCCTTCTTTGAACGCTAATAATCAAGTCGTATCGTGGTAAGACTTTCGAAGTAGTGGAATAGAATCTATTCTTAAATAGTATAGGTAAGAAAGTATAATAGGTGGTTGCGTGAAGAACTAACTACTAGGCTTTACCGGCCTCCTTTTATAGTCCTTCACTCAACCCGCTTATAAATCAAAAACAACTATGAGTCATAACTGTGACTCATGAAAGACATCATATGACCGCATCATTGGTCATGAGCATAAACCACATGACCTCTTAATAGTTCATGTGCATGAAAGTAAATCAAACTGCGCAGCCCCCTTAGCCTCGTGCGCTGCCCCCATGACCTCTTAATAGGTCATGTGCGTCAAAGTAAATCAAATGAAACCTCATGATGAATATCTTCGTCATGGTGAAACATCTCCTTCCACTGCTTTCCACAAACATCTCCTTCCACTACCTGCCGGAAATGTCTCCTTCCACTATCTGCCACGCAACCGTGACACTAGGACTCTATAGGTTCTGCCTCCTTTATTCTCCATCCATGGTGTGGCAGTACTTCTGCCATCCCATTGCAGAGTACATCCAATAACATTAGCTCTAATGTTGTATCGTTGGGTTTTGTGTCTGGTACCTGGCGCCAATATTCTATTTTTCCTCTCTAATGGTTGAGGAATTTGATGGATCGTAGGTGGCGCAATAGATATTCTTTTAGAGAGGCTATGAAAAGGTTGGGGTGATCCGATGCGGTGTTTAATACGAGGACTTTCTTTTTCTGAAGGGTTACGATATACTTGTAGTACATAGAGGAATTTTTAGTTACAAGCTAAAGGACCGGTCTGTTCCTGGCCAAATATGTCTATTAGTTGTTGGATAGAGTACGCGGTACTCTCCTCGACGATGTCTTCAGACTTGGTTTTCACTCCACACGAAGTTTGGACCAATCCTAGGGCAATAAATGTGAGTGAAGTCATCCTTCATTGGGATCCTGAAAGGTAGTGTGAACTAGGACGGTTTTGGGTTTCAAGTAATACAATTTTGAGCAGCACCATTCCGAATATCTCTTCGAATGTATAAATGTAAATAGGACAGTTACGTGCCTCGAAAATGTAATTAAAGTATGAGCTGAGGGTAGAGTTTGAAGTGAACTCATAGTTCATATAATGATCCTTGGTAATAGGAGAACTATCAATATGCTATTAGGCAGACGCCAAACTCAAGTATATAACTGAGGGAAGTTGGGCAAATTGTCGATCAGAGAATCTGTCGTGGAAGACTTGTACTTGACAAAATAGGTAAGGTAAAGATTTAAAACATAAACTAATATTATATTGATAAGCTTTCTTCTCTGTTGCTTGATGATGTCTTTAAAGCTCATGAGGCACACAGATATTTATATCTCATATCTGAGTGTTCGCAGACTACTTCTAACTACTCTGGCTCTGAAGAACCACTTTCGTTTTTAATATGCAAAGGTCCAGAATGTTATAAGTGCAAGCACTGTTTGACAGTGAAACTTCTCACCCGTTTTTTTTTGTTGTGCTATAGTATTCCTCAATTGAGATGACTGCGCTATTTGTCATACCAAACAGTGGCCTTCAACTTAGTTGTTCGTATAGACTATTATATTACTTCAGTCTTGTTGACTATTATTCCAGTAGTCTCTTCCATCATGAACTGATTAGTTACATGCCGGGCTACCTAGTACCAATTGTAAGTCGAAGCCCGACATGTCCGCATCTTGTAGGTCATTGGCTTATCTAGTTCTTACTTTTTGAGTATACTTTCCCTTGGTCTGCTAGCCTCGGTAGAGGGGTCCAATTACTAGTACCAACCAACCTACAGCTGATCTTAAAAAGGTATGGGTAGATTCGGTATGTCTTCAATAGCCTCCACTACTAGGACAACCTCTTAGACTCTTTTGCCATAAACGTCTCCTAACCTTTAGCCTATAGTTTAAGAAGCCTGACTATCATGCCTACTATCTCAACAGGCCTCATATAGACCTCTTCTATTCCACTTCCCTGATATCGCCAAAGGTCCCCTCTCATATAACCTGCGAACAATATGCAGCTAGATGGACGGTAGTGACATGTGTAGTGTTATGAAGTTGGTTTCATTGATGTGACCTTTCTTTTATAGGACGTAACTCTCAATTTCTCACTAATGATGTTCGAGCCCCACAAAGGGGCTAGCGCCGGGTATTGCCTTTGGAACATTGAGGGTCTGTGTGGCATTACCCAACCGTGAGGTCTGTGCATTTTGTCTCAAATTTTTATATGCCTAACAGTTAGATAGTGGACATCTAGTATATCTATGTATCAAAGAATCGTATGCTATACCCACATGACTCTGAAGAGATCTGGTATGAAACTCAGCACTTAGTTAACGCCTCAACAGCAAATACCATATTCATGACAGCCAGTATCCATATGGGAATTGGTATCAAGTAGGTGGCCTTTAACATATTTGATAGCTGGAGTAGAGTATATCCAAGTGGCAAAGTCTTGCTAGCTGCATCCTAAAGACCCTGAAGAAATCTGGCATCAAAATTAGTACTACATCTTAGTCTTGCCATGAATTACCACTTTTACAACAGCCTTTCACTCTATGGATACTGGTATTATGTAGACATTCTACTAGTATAGCTTGTTAGATAGCAGGTATCAAGTATCTCTAGATACCAAACTATTACAAGCTGTATTTAAAGGATCCTGAATGAACCTAGAATTAATAGCAGCTCTTAGTTAAAGCCACTGTAAGAAATACCCCTTTTACAACATCCTGTAGTGGGATAAATATTGGCATCAAGTAGATGCCTCTTAGCCTGTTAGATAGCTAGTGGCAGGTAAGCATAGATACGAAAGTGTGGGATGCCGCACTTTAAGGACTCTGAAGGAATCTTATATCAAACTCCACACTTAGTCAAAACCTTACTAGTAAATACCAATTTTATAAGAGTTTGTACCTCTGTGGATAGTACTGATAAGGAGATATTCTTTAGCTTATTGAACAGTATATATCAAGCTGAATCTGGCACCAAGGTATCACATATTATATTGAAAAGAATATGAAGGCATCTGGTGGTAATGTCAGCTCTTAGACAATCATATAGGTAAGTGAAGATATTGCAGGATTGTAAGAGTTAATATACATTAGCAAAAATAAACTCTTGTATTGCATGAGTTCTATGCATGTGACATACAGAATGCCAGAACATGAATTGCTATTCAGGATATGAGGTGCCCTAGCAACTATACCTAGAATACAACTATCCAAATACAGGATACATGGGATACAACCTGGCATAGCAACCAAATCGACAAGAGATACAGGATGCAACCAGATGTAGTAACCAAATATCAGGAATGAATCCTAACATTGTACTGATATCTGCCAAATTACTGGATTCACTGGACACACCATATAACTCACACTACTGACCTAGGTCATAGTGGGCAATTTAAGATATCTGTCTAAAAAAATTATTTTTTACTATAGTACTAGTATCCTACAAAAGCTAATATACAGAAGCAAATAGTCAAGATGCTAATATAAAGAAACAGTGACTAGGATATAACAGCTAGTAGCTCTGCAGATACTTGTGCCAGCCAGATGTCATTAACATTATTGATGTCCTGGTATCGAGCAAGTCTTGGTGCCAAAGTATCAGAAGCTGAGTCAATGGGAGTCTGTGTGAATCTGGTGTCAAAGTCAGCACTTAGTCCCAGTCTTGATACAAACTCGTTAGCCTATAGCTCCATGGGTATTAGTGCTGTATGAACCCACTTTGCACTATTAGGAAGTTGGCATGAAGTACATCTGGGTACCAAAGTGTCGCATGCTTCAGCCCAGGGACGCTATAGGGACCTGGTATCAAAGACATTAAGTAGTTGAAACCTCACCAGATAATAGCACCTCTATAACAGCCTGTATCTCCATGGATATTGGCATTGAGTAGACGTCCCTTATCCCATTGGGAAGCGGGCATCGAGTATGTCTACTTGCCGAAGTGCCAGATGATGTGTCATAAGGACTCTGTAGGTATTTGTAGGAATAAAAGATCCAATTCAGCACTAAGTCGAGACCTCACCTAAGGGTTGACGGACCATATCTCCATGGGTACTTGCATCAAGTGGGCGTTCCTCACACAGTTAGAATGCTGGCATCTAGTATATCTAGTTGCCAAAGTGCCAGATTCTGTGTCACAAGGACTCTGTAGGAATCGGGCATCAAATTCACTACCTAGTCAGAAGTTGCCAGAGAATACCACTTCCATAACAGCCAGTTTCTCTATGGATACTGGTATTGGGTAGATGTTCTTTACACTCTTGGAAGGCTGGTATTGAGTATGTCTATGTGTCAAAGTGCTGGATATTGCATCGCAAGGACTTTGTAGGAATCTGGCATCAAAGTCAGTACTAAGTCAAATCTTTGCTAAAGTCCAGCTAGGCTGTATCTCTATGGCTGTTTATGCCAAGTGGCCATTTCTCACACCATTGAAAGGCTGGCATCGAGTTTGTCTAAGCACTAAAGTGCAAGATTCTGCATGGCATGGAATCTATCGGACTCTGGGGTCAAAGTCAGTACTGAGCCAAAACCTAACCCAAGTATACTACCTCTGCAATAGCCTGTGTCTCTACGGATATTGCCATCGGGTAGCCGTTCTCTGCTCCATTGGAAAGCTAGGGTTGGGTATATCTAGGTGTAAAAACACTGGATGCTGAACCTGAAGGACGGGGTAGGAATCTGACATCAAATTTAGCACAAAGTCAAAAGGCTCGCACAGTACTAGCCAGCCTGTATCTTCATGGGTAATTGAGCTGAAAGGGGCATACCTCACGCTATTAAAAAGCTGGCATTGGGTGCGTCTAGGCACCAAAGTGCCGGATTTAGTGTTGCCAGGACTCTGCGGGAATCTGGCATCAAAGTCAGCACTAAGTCAAAACATCACCAATGAATACCACCTCAAGAACTGCCTGTATCTCTATGAATATTGGAATTGAGTAGATGTTCATTGCACCCTTGGAAAGCTGCTGTTGGGTAGCTATAGATACCAAAGTGCCCGATGCGGTGCTGCATGGACTCTGTAGGACTCTAGTATCTATTTCAATACTAAGTCAACACCTTGGTAAATACTAGCCAGGCTGTATCTTCATAGGCATTCATGTTGAGTGGGCCTTCCCCATGCTGTTGGATAGCTTGCATCGAGTATGTCTAGGAGCCACAGTGCAGGAATCTTTGTCATTAAGACTTTGTAGGAATCTGGTATCAAAGTCAGCACTATGTCAAAACATCTCCAAACAATACAACCTTCACAACAGCCTCTATCTCCACAGATATTGGTGTTGAGTAGACATTCTTTGCACTATTGGAATACAGGCATCGACCGCATCTTGGTACCAATGTGCTGCCATCTGGGCTGAGAGTACCCTGTCACAATCTGGCGTCAAAGTCAGCACTAAATCCAAACCTCACTAGAGAATACCACTTCTACAAAAGCCTGTAGCTCTATGGTTATTGGCTTTGAGTAGATGTTCCTTACACTGTTGGAAGGCCCGTCTCAGGTAAACCTAGGTACCAAAGTGCTGGATGCTGCTACATTAGGACCCAATAGCAATTTGATATCAAAGTCAGTACTAAGACCACACTATGGAAAAGACATATTAGGCTGTCATTCTATGGGGATTTGTGCCGTGTGGACATTCTTTGCACAATTGGAAAGCTGGCATTGAGTTTATTTAGGAACCACAGTATCACATACTGTAATGAAAAGGCTTTCTATGAACCTGGTATCAAGTTCAGTGCTTAGTGATTAGTGAAGGTCAGGGATGATGTTGTGTGGTTGTAAGAGTAAAAGAATATCTTAAGATATGAACTACACCCAGACTGAGTCAAGTTACTACCAGCAGAAGTCAACTATCACTTGCTTTTACAGCATGAACTTGGAGCATTTTCACGCTAAACTATTATTCTAGAATCAAAAATAGATTTCCCGCTATTTCTCCTATTTTTGCTGCTACATAAAGGTTGACTTTCTTGTAGAAAGGCTAGTTCCAGTACTTACCAGAGCTGGCATTGTATCAGATCGTTGTTGTTCTCACTGTGCCAGTATGTCCTTCAAGCAACTATTATCAGATGCAAGAATGAAGCTTGCTAAGTCTCATTTTTGGATGTCTTCCAAATGCTCCAGATATACCTTGTTACTACAAGACAACCCTGATATCCCTTTTTGCAACTCGATATACCTGACGTACTATCGATATCCACAGTGGCTTATGATTTAGAGGATGTACAGGGTTGGTCCATGGCCCTACCTGATTTACAAAACATCTGGGACACAATTGACACATATCTACTCTCTTGATATGGCACCTGTACATCAGATGCAGATATATAACTTTTGCTGATATATGCACTAGGCACTTGAACTACACCCAGTCCTAGGACAAGTGACCACTAGCTAAACTGAATTAGCACTAGCCTTTATAGTCAAAAACATCTAGTGCCTTTGCTAGGTAGAAGCCAACTCTTGTATGTTTATGTGATATAGGCTAGAATCTTGAGATAGGAAATCTGTCAAGGAATCCTCATCTCGATAAATAGGTAGGGTAAAGATTTAAAAAGTAAACAATTTTATATGAATAAGAGCTCTTTTCCATTGCTTAATAATATCTGTAAAGCTCATCAGGTACTGTAATATTTACATCCTGTACCAGCAAAAATTCAGACTGGTATCCTGTGTATGCCGTGCTTCTGATGCATAAGACGTACAAAATATGAACTGCAAATCAAGAAATAATGCTACTCTGGTATCGCGCCTTAATCTTTCCTGCATCCGAGCTGCATCCTGCCGATTTCCTGACATGAACTGCCACGTCCTGTGTATCTTGAGTGTGCCTACACCTTAGTGGTTGCATAACCACAACCACGGATCCTTGGTGCTTGCCTTGAGATGACATCTGATGATGGCTAGCTACCTGAGGACGACATATGATCCCAGCTCCCCACATCGGTATGCTTTCTACTCCAGCTGCTTACATGGAGACAACGTCATTTCTCATGTACTCTATTCTGACCAAATCCTGGCCAGCCGCTTGCGATATGATGTTCTTTAGCCTCTATCCAAACCTCTATACAACCCTCACCATTCCATAAGTTCAAGGTATCTTGATGTTCTCTCGCCTACATGTGGATTCATTCTATCGACCGGTGAGGCGGATGCTAATATCTAGTATAACTGAAGTACATAGGCCAAAATCTTTGCTCAGAGAATCTGTTGTAGTAGGCTCGCCTCGACAAAATAGATGAAGTAAAGATTTGTAATGTAAGCAATTTGATATTGATGAGATCTCTTCTCCATTGCTTGATGATCCCTCATGAGTCTAGAACAAGTATCTTTACCATACTCTATATATCAAATTATATTTATTATAATAATAACTTTGACCAGACAGAGAGTGGAATACCTGACCTTGTAAACCAATACAAAAGTCATACCAACTGAGCTATAGTATATGGCATTATTAAGTGGGCTTTATTGATGTGACATTCTAGTTACAGGATGCAACTCTCCAAATCTCGCTAATGATGTGTGGGCCCTATAAGGGGGCTGGAGGGGAGGGTTGGCTCTCCAGAAAATCAAGAATCTGTGTGCAGTTACTCTACTGTGAGTCTGTGCACATGTCTCAAATTTCCATATGCCTGATACTACCAATTACCTTGTGTGGACATTAGCCTCACCCATGTGTTCTCATCATGTTACGACTATTAGACATCTGGATATTCTCTAAATGCCTGCCAGGAGTCCGAAATTATTCTGGACCCATCTCTAGCTGTACCCTATATCCTATAATCCTGCAGTTTTCCTGCAGCTATTTCGCGTATTATATTGCGGCCACTCTCACCTATTGATGACAGCCATGTTTTATTGATTTGACAGTTGAAAACCTTGCGCCATTGCTCTTCTCTATATGCTCCCAAAATCTACTACCTACTCTTCACTAATGCGCTCCTACAGGCACCCTATGACTCCACAGATCTAAAGTATAATCTGTTGAAACTGATCATTACAGTTCTGTAAACCATGTTAATAACTCAAGCGAGCGACTCCACGGGACTCTCGCTCATTATTGTCACACTGGTGATATCACGAATGTGGCTTAGCGAGGAAGAGGTTTTCATATGACTCATAGTTATGAGTCATAGGTATGTTATGTTTCGCACAGGACCTCATTCAAGGTCATGGGTTTCGCACATATAACCACTTTGCTCATATGACTTGGTTATGATGTTATGTAAGGTTTAGTACAGGACCTCATTTAGAGGTCATGGAGTTTGCGCATGTGAGCATTTTGGTCATATGACTGGTTTATGATGTTTTGATATGACTCACAGTTGTGAGTCATATGTGATGTGTGACGCAAAGTATAAGTGACAAGGGCGTGAAGGGCAACCATATAAGGAGGTCACTAGGACCGAGTAGATAGGCCATCCTCCGTCTCCTCTACACACCCGGCGATTGAAATCAAACCTCCGGGCTTGATCTTCACGAACTACCATCCACCCCCCCCTCTCCTCCCGCGATGGCTTAGGCCTAGGAGTGACGGCCATCTCCCTCTCCCCCTCACTGTCCTCTTTCGCCGCTTCGCGCGTCGAGGCCTTTTGTCCCCTGAGTTCCGGTACTGCTTTCTGCTGCCCGTTCTCGCCCCCTTCCTCGCTTAGCGAGGCCCCTCCACACGGTCGGCGACCGCTGGCTTCCCATGCTTCAGACGGCTGGGAACACGGTTCGCGGTACGCGGGAACTTTTTCAATAGGCCCACGGGTCGATCTCGCTTCTCCTCACGGTCGGCTTTAAGCGGTGGTATCCCATCCACTAAGTGACACTATCTCTCGTAGAACAAGGGACTACATGAGAGACGTGGT
>JACCEG010000721.1:9037-26654 GCA_014065205.1 Tuber brumale | reverse complement strand
TTTTTTTTTTTTTTATCTTCAATTTTATTCTGTGTTTAAGGTACACCGTCTGTATGCAACGCTAGCTATGACCGACGCAAGAAACCTCCACCCCTACTGCAGCCCGAAACAGCCAGAAGAAAAACCGTCACGAAGTCCATCAACACCGGAGACCAGGTGCCCAGCCCAAGGGCCCCATCACTTGAACCCGGAAGGGTCTCGCCTAGAGCCGCCAACTCCAACACCCCACGCAGTCGAAAAAACTCCCCTGCCCTGCAACTTGTAGTATACACGAACGGTAAAGACTGTAAAAGAAAAGCCACCCAAGCCCGTCAAAATAAAAAAAACCCCAGTACCTGACAGTGGCCAAAAAAGGAGCCGTGGCATTGCTGGGAGAATCAGTGCCATCGAGACCGGGAAGCCCGGTGGAGACACACGAAGGGCGTCGCGGTAAGGCGGTGTAGCACTAGGGTGCAAGCTGAGGGAGGGTGCAGTAGTAGGGTGCAAGCCGATCCAACCGTCGGGGCAGGACGGAAACCGAGCGCGACCGTGTCAACTCTCGGTAATCATGTTCGTGTCTGACTAGGCGGACCCCTGGGGAAGGCAAGCGATTTTACCGCGTCTCTCATGTAGTCCCTTGTTCTACGAGAGATAGCATCACTTAGTGGATGGGATACCACCGCTTAAGCCAACCGTGGGGAGGAGCGGGATCGACCCCAAGGCCTGTTGGAGAGTTCCCGCGTACCGCAAACTGTGTTCCCAGCCGTCTGAAGCATGGGAAGCAAACGGTCGCCGATCGTGAGGAGGGGCCTCGCTAAGCGAGGAAAGGGGGCGGGAACGGGCAGCAGAAAAGCAGTACCGGAACCCAGAGGAGGCAGAGCCCCATCGCGTAAAAAAAAGCACTGGAAGGCAAAGGGGGGAGGCGGATGGCCGTCACTCCTAGGCGGAAGCCATGATGGGAGGAGAGGGAGGGGTGGATGGTACGTGAGATCCCAAACGCTGAGGTTGATTTCAAGCGCGAGGAAAATAGAGGAGACGGTGGATGCCTTATCTACACGGTCTTTTTTTCACTTTCTTTTTTTTCTTTTTGTTTATCATCATGTATTCATTGATTTATGGTACAAGAACTTGCATGCAGCGCTAGCTATGGCTTAAACAAAACCTTAATCTCAAAACTCGCAAACATAAAAGAAACAATCGCACCAAACTGTAAAGCCCTCCTAAGCGTGTCCGATAGCCGACACAAAATCCCTGAGGAAATAACACAATCAAGCGCATGATCATAGCGAGAAACTTTCTCCTAGCAAAGCAGAAAAGAAAAATAACGGGCGGAGGCTGAGCTCCCCTCAGGGAGCGAAGCCATGGATCGGAATAGCAGACGGGTCGTCATCTGGTGCGTGTTGGGGGTCCCTTTCTGCCGTGGGCATTCCTGGCGGGAAACCCGTCGCTGTGACGTTTATGTATCTAGCGAGGGAGTTAAGTGCGGAGGGGTTTGACCAGGGGGGGCTGTCGCAATCAACCAAACTGAAGCCTTGGAGGTGGCGCTCAAGAGGTTTCTTGCGGGACTCGCAGGATAGGATGGCATGGGTGAAATCCTCTTGGTCCTCCTCGCAAAGCGGGCAGAGGGGAAAGGGGTCCTCAGTAAACCAGGACGGGTGGGCGGCTAGGTAGCTCTTGCCCGAGCGCATCTGGTGGATCCTTCCTGCCATGAACCTTCCCAGACCCATAAACGGGTGTGGAGAGAGGGACACGGGGTAGTGGTAGGTAGGTGTCTGTGGGAACTGATCTTTCCTGTCTTTGATCAGCGCCGATCGGATCTTGAGCTTGACTGACTTGTAGGAGGGGGCGTCTATCCCAATTGGGAGAGAGGCGGGCGGGAGTAGGTCCGGGGAGGCCACTGGCAGAGGGCCAGAGACGGGAATGAAAGGGAGGGTTCGATGGGCAATTGCATCGATGGGAAGGTGTTTCCTTATCGGCGGGGAGGGGACAGCTGGTTTCCACAATAGGGGAGCATAGACCGATGTCAGGCCCCACGTGTGGTGTCGGTGGTCGTCGAGGGCCCTGAAGGGGGATGAAGTTGGGAATGTGGGGTGGAGCCTGGCGGTTGCTGGGTTTGCCTCCGGCGGGAGGCATACAAGCCTTATGGCTGCAAGCCTTGGGCGGTGACGTAACAGAAGGGGCATGGGGGGCAGGGCTGATTCACAAGCTAGGATGCCGACTGGTGTAGAGGAGAAACAGTTCGTGACCCACCTCTGGACCGCCCTCCAGAAGACCGACATGCGGTCAAGGAGAGTGAGGCTTGGTGAGAAGAGGTCTGCACCGTAGAGGAGGATCGGGAATATTAATGATGACGCCAGACGATGGCAGAGGTATGGAAGGAGGCCTTTTCCTGGCCGGGACAATCTTTTGATGGTGGAGAAGGCCCCTTGGGCCAGTCCAAGTCGACTGACGAAGTGGGAGGTGGTACCCCTAGTACCCGAGGTGGAGGAGGGCTCGAACCAATAACCGAGCCACCATATCAGTTTGGAAGGGCAGAAGACAAGGTCGTCCAGCCGGGCTGGGATTTATGGTAGGGGAATTTTCTGGGAGGGCGTCTCCCAGTGCATGAGCTCGGTTTTAGGAATCGAGAAGGACACTCCCAGTCTGCCAGCCTTCCGCTGGAGCACCTTGGTAATACCTTGCAGCCTTTGGATGTTCCTTCTATAAGAGCTCGAGGCAACCGTGACCGGAAAGTTGTTCACGTAAGATAGGATGTGTCCCCTAGGGACCGAGAAATGGAGGGTTGAAACGTAAATAGCAAAAAGAAGGGGGGAGATCGGCGAGCCTTGTGGGGTGCCGACGGAGACGGGCAAAAAGATCTGAGGCGCGCCCTGGAAGACCAGGCGGCAGGAGCGGCGGTGGAGGAAAGACCTTATCCACAAGACCATGTAGGGATTGACCGCTTTGGTAGCAAGTCTGTTGCAGAGGATCGGGGCGAAGACATTGTCGAAGCCCCCCTTTATGTCTAGGAAGAGGGTCGAGACCTTGAGCTTCAGACGCATGAACAGTTGAACCTCGTGGGAGAGGGTAGCCGCAGCGTCAAAGGTGCTCAGACCAGGGAGGGAGCCAGTCTGGTTGGGGGAGAGCAGGCCCAGGAAACGAGCGAGGGCAGAGAGTCAGTTTGCCATCACCCTTTCGAGGATCTTAGAGACAGTCTCAATGAGGACGATGATGCGGAACGATGAGGGGGTGTCGTATGAAGGTTTGCCGGGTTTGTCCGGCACTATGCCGCTGGCTTTTTTCAGGGAGGGGGGGTGGTGCCCGTATCTAACCAGCGGGCCCAGAAGGAATGTGAGGATGGCCGGGTTGATTGAGTGGACCTTCTTCCAGACCGAGTGCGGTATCTGGTCCGGCCCAGGGGCAGAGGATGAAGAGGACTTCAGTAGCGCTATCGATATCTCCTCCGCTGACAGCTCTCGGAGGTCTTTGAATTCACGTAAGATGCGAGGGGGGGGGGAGGACCCTTTCCCTGGGAAGAAGTATTCGAGGAGGGCTTTGTTGATCTCGTTGGGGGTCTCTGCCCCGGGATCTGAGGGAACCTGCGGGGTGGTTTTCCGAACGCGAACTTGTTCGCCGTCCAGAGTGACTGGGGGTTAGCTGTTGGGAGGAAGTTCCTCCAGTAGTCGTTTTGGGCCTTTTTGATGGCCTTGAAGTACAGGAGGAGTGCCCTCCTGCATAGCTCTTTCGATGATGGGAGGGGGTCTCTTCGGGCCGCATGAACGTAGGAGTGGAAAGCTGATCTTTGTGTCGTTAGGTGGGGGGTCCACCAGGGTTTCGCCCTATGGGAGGGCTTCTTGTCGAGACTGTGACCCTTTAGTTGGGACCTTATCCTGTCCAGGGCTGTATCAAACCAAATTGACAGCGTTCTTGGCGTAGGGAGCGCGGGAGGGGGGTGAAACATCATCTTTCTTAGCCCTTCCTCAAGGGCGGGCCAGTCGGTCTTTATCCAAGATGGAGATGGGGGAGGGGGGCGAGCCAAGGACTCCGAGAGTGTGACAAGGATCGGGACATGGTCTGAGCCCTACGGGGGGAGGGGTGTGCTCCGGGAGCGGAAGTTAGGCGAGAGGGGGGCATTGGCGAACGCCAGGTCTATCACCGAGGGACGGAGGTTTGAATCAAAGGGGAAGTAGGTGAGGGTACTGGGTGTGTTCAGGAGACAGAAGCCTTCACCGGCAGCCTTGTCAAAAAACGGGGAGGATGTTCCTAGGTCTTGGACCGAGAAGAGATGACCCTGGTCAGCAGAGGGGTGGTGGATGTTGAAGTCCCCTATGACTACCGCGGGGGAGGTCGTGGAGGGGAACGCGGTATCAGGCGAGATGGTCCTCTTGAAGGGGGAGCCGTCCCTGGTGCTGTAGAGGTTTACCACGCAGAACTTGGTTGTAAAGGAATCAAAAAATCCAACTGACGAAAAGAAGTCCATCGCCATCCAGTCTCTTGCTTCGGAGAAAGTGGGAAGAAGCGAGAACTGTTGCGTGGCGGGAAGGTTGCGGTAGCATGCCACTTTGGGCTTGCCGCCATTGGGGCAGGGGGGCAGGAAAGGCTTGAAGTTCGCAAACGCAGGGGGCTTGCCCCTGTACATTGGGGGGTCTTGAAGAGCAACAAGGGTGGGGGGGCGATCCAACAAAGAAAAGGAATTAAACAAGGAGAGAAACACATCCCAGCTTCCCAAGCAGTTGTGTTGCAGAATGGATATGGGGTTATCGGAGCCCGTCGCCAGCACGGAACTCACAGGGGAGGTGCGAACAACCATTACACGCCTTCCGGCGTCTCAGACTGTGGGATAGGAGTGGGAGTCGCCTGCCATGCGGGGTTGGGCAGGGCGCCTGCTTGGGGTTTCGGAACCTTTGTGGGGGGACGTGTCGGGGGGGCATCACCCCTCCTAGGACGGGGTGTTTCAAAATCGATGGGGGGTAGGAGGGGTCGTGCACCAGTTGAAGGACCCTCGCCGGAGTCCTTCGACGTGTCTATTCCTTCCTCATCCTGCGGTAGAGGGGGCTCCCTGCGGAGAGCAGCGGGGGCGGGTCTCGATGGGCAGTCTCGAGCGAAGGCCGGGTGGGGGCCTTTGCAAACGGCACAGAGCGGGGGAGAGGTCGGGCAGCAGTTGGTGACTGCTCTGAGGTTTCCGCCCTTCGGGAAGGTAGGGTTCTGGCATCTGTGTGCCTGTTTTCTGTGGAAGAGGGCACAGATGGGGCAGACCGGATGGTCAACCTTGCATCTAGCTGAGTGGTGTCCGTATTCATGACAGTTACAGCATTGAGTGAGGCCGTTAGCCGAGTATGCCCGCTCGATCTGACATCGAGAGGAGAAAAGGTTAGAGTTGCCCAACATTGTGGCCTCATTTTCCGGGGCCAGCACGACAACTACCGAGGTTGCCTTTTTGAGGACTCGGGAACCGCGGTCGGGGTTGAGGTATCGGGCAGAGAGGATGTGGACGTTTTTGACGTTAAGGATGGTGTTAGTCAAAGACTGGAACAGGTCGCCGTCGTCTTCAGGGAGGTATGCAACGGGAAGGGAGTGAACGGCAAGTTGGACTTCGTTAGGTGGCGGGCGGAAAGGGAGCCAAGGCGAGTCCCCGACAGGGAACGATTGGTTTAGTTTTGCAGCGAGTGCTTCGTAGTAGGAGGCGTAGGAGGTGGAGGGAACAAAGGGTGAGAGAGCGAGGAGAGCAACTGCTCCTCTATCATTTACCCAGGCAGAGAAAGACAGGGGGAGATTGCAGCCGGCCTCTCTTAAGACTGAGGTGGCGGAGTCTGGGAAGGAGGCAGCAATAAGTTCGGCCTGGTGGTGAGGGAAGGGGGAGGAGCGAGGGGCGAAGAAACGTCGCTTGGCTGCCAGAAGGCTCTTGGGCCCCTTAATCGGGGCGGGCTTGGCCGTACCAGACGCAACCTGGGCAGCAGTCGGGGTGTTCTTGCCTTTACTCGACTTGCCCTTCCTCTTTTGTCCCGAAGAAGCCGCCTGAGCGTAGGAGGAGGGGCCGGGTTGGACCGACGATTTGGGGTCTGGGTGGAACTCTGAGACCGGAGGGTATTTCCCATCCCGGAAGGCCTGAGCCTCCCAGGAGCGCGGGAACTTGGCCACGTAGGCAGCAGGGTTGCCATACCACTTCTGGTCTTTGGTGCTGTAGGAGGGGAAGTCTGCATCACCCCCTCCCTCATAGAGTAGGGTGAACTCATTCGAGAGGGATGATTCGGAGCCGCCCTGCGCCATCTCCTTTCCTTTCTTGGATGGGGCCACCCAAGCCACCCTTGTTGGTGGCTGCATGGGTGCGTTTTGTAGGGGTGGGGGTTGTTGGTGGCCCGCCGGTTGGGGCAGGGGGGTGGTCAGACGAGACGCTAGGTCTCGGACCGAGAGCTGAAGGGCGGATAGTGAGGCTGCCATAGCATTCTCGGAAGCGGAGGGTGGGGGGGGGACAGGGGGTGTGTTCTTGCGTGCGTGTAGGTCGTCGATCTGGCCGGACAGTCTTGCGACCTCCATTGCGAGCTCGTCAATCTGGGTGGAGAGGGCCCTGGACGCGAGGAGCGAAGTGCATAAGAGGGGGAGAATAACGGCCTCGCCTGGCGATAAATCATCTGGTTCTCCGGAGCTGATTGTGGGGAAGAGCTGGGGGGATACACCCGCATCTTTCGTGGCATTCTCGAGCAGCGCGAGCAGAAGGGGGACATGGGGACGGATTCCTGACACCGAGGAATGTTCCGAGGGGGGGAGGGGGACTATGGACGAGGTCATCTCTAACTAGGCAGTGAGGCCTCGGCCAGAAGGCTTCTGGGAGTAGTACGATCTTATAGGTACACCGGACGCTAAGGGTGTTGAGAATGAGGATGAAATGTAGGGGGGGGAAAATAGCGGAAGCGGTGCGTGCCTTATCTACTAGGTCTTTTGTCTTTTTCTTCTTTTTTTTTTCATCATCATGTATTCATTGATTTATGGTCCAAGAACTTGCATGCAGCGCTAGCTATGGCATAAACAAAACCTTAATCTCAAAACTCATAAACACAAAAGAAACAATCGCACCTAACTATAAAGTCCTCCTAAACGTGGCCGATAGCCGACACAAAATCCCTGAGGAAATAAAACAATAAAGCGCATGATCATAGCGAAAAACTTTCTCCTAGCAAAGCAAAAAAGAAAAATAAGCGGCAAAGGCTGAACCCCCCTCAGGGAGCGAAGCCATGGATCGGAAGAGCAGACGTGTCGTCATCCGGTGCGTGTTGGGGGTCCCTTTTTGCCGTGGGCATTCCTGGCGGGAAACCCGTCGCCGTGACGTTTATGTATCTGGCGAGGGAGTTGAGTGCGGAGGGGTTTGACCATAGGGGACCGTCCCAATCTAGCGAACTGAGGCCTTGGAGGTGGCGCTCACGAGGTTTCTTGCGGGACTCACAGGACAGGATGGCATGGGTGAAGTCCTCTTCGTGCTCCTCGCAAAGTGGGCAGAGGGGAGAGAGGTCTTCGGTGAACCAGGATGGGTGGGCGGCTAGGTAGCTTTTGCCTGAGCGCATCTGGTGGATCCTTCCTGCCATGAACCTTCCCAGACCCATGAACGGGTGGGGTGAGAGGGACACGGGTTAGGGTTAGGTAGGGGGCGGTGGGAACTGGTCGCTCCAGTCTTTGATGAGAGCCGATCTGATCTTGAGCTTGACCGACTTGTGGGAGCGGGCGTTTATCCCAGTTGGGAGAGAGGCGGGCGGGAGTAGGTCAGGGGAGGCCACTGGCAGAGGGCCCGAGACGTGGATGAAGGGGAGGGTTCGATGGGCAATTGCATCGATCGGAAGGTGTTTCCTTATCGGCGGGTAGGGGACAGCGGTTTTCCATAATAGGGGAGCATTGACCGATGTCAGGCCCCGCGTGTGGTGACGGTGGTCGTCGAGGGCTCTGAAGGGGGATGAGGTTGGGAATGTGGGGTGGAGCCTGGTAGTCGCTGGATTTGCCTCGGGCGGGAGGCATACAAGCCTTATGGCTGCAAGCCGTTGGCGGTGACGAAGCAGAAGGGGCATTGGGGGCAGGGCTGATTCACAAGCTAGGATACCAACTGGTGTCGAGGAGAAACAGTTCGTGACCCACCTCTGGACAGCCCTCCAGAAGACCGACATGCGGTCGAGGAGAGTGAGGTTAGGTGAGAAGAGGTCCGCGCCGTAGAGGAGGATCGGGGATATCAATGATGATGCCAGACGATGGCAGAGGTAGGGGGGGAGGCCTTTTCCTGGCCTGGACAATCTTTTGATGGTGGAGAAGGCCCCCTGGGCCAGTCCAAGTCTTCTGACGAAGTGGGAGGTGGTACCCCTTGTACCCGAGGTGGATGAGGGCTCGAACCAATAACCGAGCCACCGTATCAGTTTGGAGGGGCGGAAGACAAGGTCGTCCAGCCGGACGGGGATTTGTGGTGGGGGAATCTTCTGAGAGGGTGTCTCCCAGTGCAGGAGCTCGGTTTTCGGAATCGAGAAGGACACTCCCAGTCTGCCAGCCTTCCGCTGGAGCACATTGGTGATGCCTTGCAGCCTTTGGATGTTCCTCCTATAAGAGCCCGAGGCAACCGTGACCGCGAAGTCGTCCACGTAAGATAGGATGAGTCCCCTAGGAACAGAGAAATGGAGGGTTGAAACGTAAATAACAAAAAGAAGGGGGGAGATCGGAGAGCCTTGTGGGGTGCTGACGGAGACGGGCGAAAAGACCTGTGGCGCGCCTTGTAAGACCAGGCGGCAGGAGAGGCCGTGGAGGAAAGACCTTATCCACGAGACCATGTATGGATTGACCACCTTGGTATCGAGTCTGTTACAGAGGATCGGGGCGGAGACATTGTCGAAGCCCCCCTTTATGTCTAGGAAGAGGGTCGAGACCTTGAGCTGGGGACGCATGAACAGTTGAACCTCGTGGGAGAGGGTAGCCGCCGCGTCAAAGGTACTCAGGCCAGGTAGGGAGCCAGTCTGGTTGGGGGAGAGGAGGCCCTGGAAACGAGAGAGGGCCGAGAGCCGGTTTGTCATCACCCTTTTGAGAATCTTAGAGACAGTCACGAGGAGGACGATGATGCGGAACGATGAGGGGGTGTCATATGAAGGTTTGCCAGGTTTGTCCAGCACTATGCCATTGGCCGTTTTTAGGGAGGGGGGGTGGTGCCCGTATCTAATCAGCGGGCCCAGGAGGGATGTGAAGATGGCCGGGTTGATTGCGTGGACCTCCTTCCAGACCGCGTATGGTATCTGGTCCGGCCCAGGAGCAGAGAATAAAGAGGACTTCCGTAGTGCCGCCGATATCTCCTCCGCTGACAGCTCTGGGACATCTTTGAATTCACGTAAGATGCGAGGGGGGGGGGAGGACCCTTTCTCTGGGAAGAAGTGTGCGAAGAGGGCTTTGTTGATCTCGTTGGGGGTCCCTGCCCCCGGGATCTGCGGGAATCTGTCGTGTGGTTTTCCGAACGGGAACTTCTTTGCCGTCCAGAGGGACTGGGGGTTAGCTGTATGGAGGAAGTTCTTCTAGTAGTCGTTTTTGGCCTTTTTGATGGCCTTGAAGTACAGGAGGTGTGCCCTCCTGCATAGCTCTTTCGATGATGGGAGGGGGTCTCTGCGGGCCGCTCGAACGGAGGCGTGGAAAGCTGATCTCTGAGCTGTTAGGTTGGGGGTCCACCAGGGTTTCGACCTATGGGAGGGCCTCTTGTCGGGGTTGTGACCCTTAAGTTGGGACCTTATCCTTTCCAAGGCTGTATCAAACCAAATTGATAGCATTCTTGGTGTAGGGAGCGGGGGAGGGGGGTGAAACGACATTTTTTTTGGCCTTTCCTCGTGGGCGGGCCCCTTATCTACGCGGTCTTTTTTCTTTTTCTTCTTTTTTTTTTTTTCTTTTATCTTCAATTTTATTCTGTGTTCAAGGTACAACGTCTGTATGCAGCGCTAGCTATGACCGACGCAAGAAACCTCCACCCCTACTCCAGCCCGAAACAGCCAGAAGAAAAACCGTCAGGAAGTCCATCAACATCAGAGACCAGGTGCCCAGCCCGTGGGCCCCACGACTTGAACGCGGAAGGGTCTCGCCTAGAGCCGCCAACCTCAACACCCCGCGCAGTTGAAAAAACTCCCCCGCCCCGCAACTTGTAGTATACACAAACGGTAAAGACTGTGAAAGAAAGCCACTCAAGCCCATCAGAACAAATGAAGCCCCAGTACCCAACAGTGGCCTAATATAGAAAAAGGACCCGTGGCATTGCTGGGAGGATCGGTGCCATCCAGGCCGGGGAAGCCCGGTGGAGACGCCAGGAGGGCATCGAGGTAAGGTGGTGTAGCAGTAGTGTGCAAGCCTAGCGAGGGTGCAGCAGTAGGGTGCAAGCCGATCCAGCCGTCGGGGCAGGGCGGAAACCGAACGCGACCGTGTCAACTCTCGGTAATCGTGTTCGTGTCTGACTAGGCGGTGCCCAGATAGAAGGCAAGCGTTTTACCGCGTCTCTCATGTACTCCCTTTTTCTACGAGAGATAGCGTCACTTAGTGGATGGGATACCACCGCTTAAGCCAACCGTGGGGATGAGCGAGATCAACCCGTGGGCCTATTGAAGAGTCCGCGCGTACGGCAAACCGTATTCCCAGCCGTCTGAAGCATGGGGAGCGAACGGTCGCCGACCGTGTGGAGGGGCCTCGGTAAGCGAGGAGAGGGGCGAGAACGGGCTTCAGAAAGGCAGTACCGGAACCCAGAGGGAGGAAAGCCTCGACGCGTGCAAGAGCAGAAGAGGGCAGTGAGGAGAGGAGGGAGATGGCCGTCACTCCTAGGCCGAAGCCATCGTACGAGGAGAGGGGGGGAGGATGGTTCGTGAGACCAAACGAGGAGGTTTGATTTCAATCGCCGGGTGTGTAGAGGAGACGGAGGATGTCTTATCTACTCGATCTTCTTTTTTTCTTTTTTTTTTATCATCATGTATTCATTGATTTATGGTACAAGAACTTGCATGCAGCGCTAGCTATGGCATAAACAAATCCTTAATCTCAAAAAACCCGCCAGCAACAAAAGAACTCTCGCAGCCAAAATATAAAATCCTCCTAAGCGTGTCCGATAGCCAACACAAAATCCCTAACAAAATAAAACAACAAAACGCATAATCATAATGAAAGACTTTCCCCTAGCAAAGCAAGAAAAGCACAACAGGCGGAGGCTGGACCCCTCCCAGGGAGCGAAGCTGTGGATTGGAAGAGCAGACGCGTCAACATCCGGGTAGTGCTGGGGGTCCCTTTCTGCCGAGGGCATACCTGGTGGGAAACCCGTCGCTGTGATGTTCATGTACCTAGCGAGGGAGTTGAGAGCCGAGGGGTCCGACCAGAGGTGGCTGTCCCAATCTACCGCAGTGAGGCCCTGGAGGTGGCGCGCACGGGGTTCCTTGCGGGACTCGCAGGATAGGATGGCATGGGTGAAGTCCTCTTCGTCTTCCTCGCAAAACGGGCAGAGGGGAGAGGGGTCTTCAGTGAACCATGACAGGTGGGCAGCTAGGTAGCTTTTGCCTGAGCGCATCTGGTGGATCCTTGCTGCCATGAACCTTCCAAGCCCCATGAACGCGTGGGGCGAAAAGGCCACGGGGTATGGGTAGGTAGGGGGTGGTGGGAACTGGTCGTTCCAGTCCTTGACTAGCGCCGATCTGATCTTGAGCTTAACCGACCTGTAAGAAGGGGTATTTACTCTAATCGGGAGACAGTCGGGTGGGAGGAGTTGGGGGGAGGCCACCGGTAGAGGGCCAGAGAGGAGGATGAAGGGGAGGGTTCGATGGGTAATAGCATCGATCGGGAGGTGTTTCCTTATAGGCGGGGAGGGGACAGCGGTTTTCCACGAGAGGGGAGCATAGACCGAAGTCAGGCCACGCCTGTGGTGGCGGTGGTCGTCGAGGGCCCTGAAGGGGGACGACGCCGGGAATGTGGGGTTGAGCCTGGCAGTTACTGGGTTGGCCTCCGGCGGGAGGCAGACCAGTCTTATGGCCGCAAGTCTTTGGCGGTGGCGTAAGAGAAGGGGCATAGCGGGCAGGGCCGTCTCACAAGCTAGGATGCCGACGGGTGTTGAGGAGAAACAGTTCGCGACCCACCTCTGGACAGCCCTCCCAAAGACCGACATACGGTCAAGCAGGTTAAGGCTTGGTGAGAGTAGGTCCGCGCCATAGAGAAGGATCGGGGAGATCAATGATGATGCCAGACAGTGGCAGAGGTAGGGAGGAAGGCCTTTGCCTGGCCTAGACAGTCTTTTGATGGTGGAGAAGGCGCCTTGAGCCCCTTATCTACTTGGTCTTTTTTTACTTTTTTTTCTATTTTTTTTATGTTTTTTTTTTATCATCATGTATTCATTGATTTATGGTAGAAGAACTTGCATGCAGCGCTCGCTATGGCATAAACAAAACCTTAATCTCAAAACTCGTAAACACAAAAGAAACACTCGCACCAAACTACAAAGTCCTCCTAAGCGTGTCCGATAGCCGACACAAAATCCCTGAGGAAATAAAACAATAAAGCGCTTGATCATAACGAAAAACTTTCTCCTTGCAAAGCAAAAAAGAAAAATAGCGGACAGAGGCTGATCTCCCCTTAGGGAGCGAACCCAGGGATAGGAATAGCTGACACATCGTCGTCCGGTGCGTGTTGGGGGTCCCTTTCTGCCGGGGGCATTCCGGGCGGGAAACCCGTCGCCGTGACGGTTATGTATCTAGCGAGGGAGTTAAGTGCGGAGGGGTTTGACCATAGGGGGCTGTCCCAATCTACCGAACTGAGGCCTTGGAGGTGGCGCTCACGAGGTTTCTTGCGGGACTCGCAGGATAGGATGGCATGGGCGAAGTCCTCTTCGTCCTCCTCGCAAAGCGGGCAGAGGGGAGAGGGGTCCTCAGGGAACCAGGACGGGTGGGCGGCTAGGTAGCTCTTGCCTGAGCGCATCTGGTGGATCCATCCTGCCATGAACCTTCCCAGGCCCATAAACAGGTGTGGCAAGAGGGACACGGGGTAGGGGTAGGTAGGGGGCGGTGGGAACTGGTCGTTCCAGTCTTTGATTAGTGCCGATCGGATCTTGAGCTTGACCGACTTGTAGGAGGGGGCGTCCAACCCAATTGGGAGAGAGGCGGGCGGGAGTAGCTCGGGGGAGGCCACTGGCAGAGGGCCAGAGATGGGAATGAAAGGAAGGGTTCGATGAGCAATTGCATCAATCGGGAGGTGTTTCCTTATCGGTAGGGAGGGGACAGCTGTTTTCCACAATAGGGGAGCGTAGACCGATGTCAGGCCCCGCGTGGGGTGTCGGTGGTTGTCGAGGGCCCTGAAGGGCGATGAAGTCGGGAATGTGGGGTGGAGCCTGGCGGTTGCTGGGTTTGCCTCCGGCGGGAGGCATACAAGTCTTATGGCTGCAAGCCTTTGGCGGTGACGTACCAGAAGGGGCATGGGGGGCAGGACTGATTCACAAGCTAGGATGCCGACTGGTGTCGTGGAGAAACAGTTCGTGACCCACCTCCGGACAGCCCGCCAGAAGACCGACATGCGGTCAAGGAGGGTGAGGCTTGGTGACAAGAGGTCCGTGCCGTAGAGGAGGATCGGGGATATCAATGATGACGCCAGACGATGGCAGAGGTAGGGAGGGAGGCCTTTCCCTGCCCCGGACAATCTTTTGATGGTGGAGAAGGCCCCCTGGGCCAGTCCAAGTCTTCTGACGAAGTGGGAGGTGGTACCCCTAGTACCCGAGGTGGAGGAGGGCTCGAACCAATAACCAAGCCAACATATCAGTTTGGAGGGGCGGAAGAGAAGGTCGTCCAGACGGACCGGGATTTGTGGTGGGAGAATCTTCTGAGAGGAGGTCTCCGAGTACATGATCTCGGTTTTCGGGATCGAGAAGGACACTCCCAGTCTGCCAGCCTTCCGCTAGAGCACATTGGTGATGCCTTGCAGCCTTTGGATGTTCCTTCTATAAGAGCTCGTGGCAACCGTAACCGCGAAGTCGTCCACGTAAGATAGGATGAGTCCCCTAGGGACCGAGAAGTGGAGGGTTGAAACATAAATAACAAAAATGAGGGGGGAGATCGGAGAGCCTTGTGGGGTGCCAACGGAGACGGGCGAAAAGATCTGAGGCGCGCCCTAGAAGACCAGGCGGCAGGAGCGGCCATGGAGGAAAGACCTTATCCACGAGACCATGTAGGCATTAACCGCCTTGGTAGCGAGTCTGTTGCAGAGGATCGGGGCGGAGACATTGTCGAAGCCCCCCTTTATGTCTAGGAAGAGGGTCGAGACCTTGAGCTTGGGACGCATGAACAGTTGAACCTCGCGGGAGAGGGTAGCCGCCGCGTCAAAGGTGCTCAGACCAGGTAGGGAGCCAGTCTGGTTTGGGGAGAGGAGGCCCAGGAAACGAGCGTGGGCAGGGAGTCGGTTCGCCATTACCCTTTCGAGGATCTTAGAGACCGTCTCAGGGAGGACGATGATGCGTAACGATGAGGTGGTGTCGTATGAAGGTTTGCCGGGTTTGTCCGGCACTATGCCGCTGGCTTTCTTTAGAGAGGCGGGGTGGTACCCGTATCTAACTAGCGGGCCCAGAAGGGATGTGAGGATGGCCGGGTTGATCGATTGGACCTTCTTTTAGACCGAGTATGGTATCTGGTCCGGCCCAGGAGCAGAGGATGAAAAGGACTTCCGTAGCGCTGTCGATATCTCCTCCGCCGACAGCTCTGGGACGTCTTGGAATTCACGTAGGATGCGAGGGGGGGGGGAGGACCCTTTCTCTGGGAAGAAGTGTTCGAGGATGGCTTTGTTGATCTCATTGGGGGTTTCTGCCCCCAGGATCGGTGGGAACCTGTCGGGCGGTTTTCGGAACGCGAACTTCTTCGCCGTCCAGAGGGACTGGGGATTAGCTGTGTGGAGGAAGTTCTTCCAGCAGTCGTTTTTGGCCTTTTTAATGGCCTTGAAGTACAGGAGGCGTACCTTCCTACATAGCTCTTTCGATGATGGGAGGGGGTCTCTTTGGGCCGCCCGAACGGAGGAGTGGAAAGCTGATCTTTGTGTCATTAGGTTGGGGGTCCACCAGGGTTTTGACCTATGGGAGGGCCTCTTGTTGGGGGTGTGACCCTTTAGTTGTGACCTTATCCTGTCCAGGGCTGTATCAAGCCAAATTGACAGCGTTCTTGGTGTAGGGAGCGGGGGAGGGAGGTGCAACGTCATCTTTTTTAGCCCTTCCTCGAGGGCGGGCTAGTCGGTCTTTGTCCAAGATGGAGAGGGGGGGGGGGGCGAGCCAAGGGCTCCGAGAGTGTGATAAGGATCGGGACATGGTCTGAGCCCGTCAGGGGGAAGGGGGTGCTCCAGGAGCGGAAGTTGGACGAGAGGGGGGCATTGGCGAACGCCAGGTCTATCACCGAGGGACGGAGGTTTGAATCAAAGGGGAAGTAGGTGAGGGTACCGGGTGTGTTCAGGAGGCAGAAGCCTTCACCGGCAGCTTTCTCGAAAAACGGGGAGGATGTCCCAAGGTCTTGGACCGAGAAGAGACGACCCGTGTCAGCAGAGGGGTGGTGGATGTTGAAGTCCCCTACGACTAGCGTGGGGGAGGACGTGGAGGGGAACGCGGTATCAGGTGAGATGGTCCTCTTGAAGAGGGAGCCGTCCCAGGTACTGCAGAGGTTTACCACACGGAACTTGGTTGTAAAGGAATCAAAAAATCCCACTGACGAAAAGAAGTCCATCGCCGTCCAGTCTCTTGCTTCGGAGAAAACGGGAAGAACCAAGAACTGTTGCGTGACGGGAAGGTTGAGGTAGCATGCCACTTTGGGCTTGCCGCCATTGGGGCAGGGGGGCAGGAAGGGCTTGAAGTTCGCAAACGCAGGGGGCTTGCCCCTGTACATTGGGGGGTCTTAAAGAGCAACAAGGGTGGGGGGGCGATCCAATAAAGAAAAGGAATTAAACAAGAAGAGAAACACATCCCAGCTTCCCAAGCAGTTGTGTTGTAGAATGGATATTGAGTTATCGCAGCCCATCACCAGCACGGAACTCACAGGGGAGATGCGACCAACCATTACATGCCTCCCGGCGTCTCAGGCTGTGGGATAGGAGTGGGAGTCGCCTGCCATGCGGGGTTGGGCAGGGCGCCTCCTTGGGGTTTCAGAACGTTTGTGGGGGGACGTGTCAGGGGGGCATCACCCCTCCTAGGACGGGGTGTTTCAAAATCGATGGGGGGTAGGAGGGGTCGTGCACCAGTTGAAGGACCCTCGCCGGAGTCGTTCGACGTGTCCATTCCTTCCTCATCCTGCGGTAGAGGGGGCTCCCTGCGGAGAGCAGGGGGGACGGGTCTCGATGTGCAGTCTCGCGCGAAGGCCGGGTGGGGGCCTTTGCAAAAGGCGCAGAGCGGTGGAGAGGTCGGGCAGCAGTTGGCGACTGCTCTGAGGTTTCCGCCCTTCGGGCAGGTAGGGTTCTGGTATCTGTGTTCCTGTTTTCTATGGGAGAGGGCTCAGATGGGGCAGACCGGATGGTCAACCTTGCATCTAGCTGAGTGGTGTCCGTATTCATGACAGTTACGGCATTGAGTTCGGCCGTTAGCCGAGTATGCCCGCTCGATCTTACATCGAGAGGAGAAAAGGTAAGAGTTGCCCAACATTGTAGCCTCATTTTCCGGGGCCACCGCGACCACTACCGAGGTTGCCTTTTTTTGGACTCGGGAACTGCGGTCGGGGTTGAGGTATCGGGCAGAGAGGATCTGAACGTTTTTGACGTTGAGGATGGTGTTGGACAGAGACTAGAACAGGTCGTCGTCGTCTTCAGGGAGGTATGCAACGGGAAGGGAGTGAACGGCAAGTTGGACTTGGCTAGGTGCCGGGCGGAAAGGGAGCCAAGCTGAGTCCCCGACAGGGAAAGATTGGTTTAGTTTTGCAGCGAGTGCTTTGTAGTAGGGGGCATAGGAGGTGGAGTGAACAAAGGGTGAGAGAGCGAGGAGAGTAACTGCTCCTCTGTCGTTTACCAGGGCAGAGAAGGACAGGGGGAGATTGCAGCCGGCCTCTCTTAAGACTGAGGCGGAGGAGTCCGAGAAGGAGGCAGCAATAAGCTCGGACTGGTGGTGAGGGAAGGCGGAGGAGCGTGGGGCGAAGAAACGTCGCTCGGCTGCCGGAAGGCTCTTGGGCCCCTTAACCGGGGCGGGCGCGGCCGTACAAGATGCAACCTGGGCAGCAGTGGGGGTGTTCTTGCCTTTGCTCGACTTGCCCTTCTTCTTCTGTCCAGATGAAGCGGCCTGAGCGTAGGCGGAGGGGCCGGCTTGGGCCGACGAAGATGGGGCTGGGTGGAACTCGGAAGCGGGAGGGTACTTCCCTTCTCGGAAGGTCTGAGCCTCCCCAGAGCGCGGGAATTTGGCCGCGTATGCAGCAGGGTTGCCATACCACCTCTGATCCTTGGTACTGTAGCAGGGGATGTCAGTGTCGCCCCCACCCTCATAGAGGAGGGTGAGCTCGTTTGCGAGGGTGTGGTCGGAGTCGGCCGATACCTTCTCTTTACCCTTTCTGGATGGGGCTACCCGAGCCGCTTTCGACGTGGCTTGCATGGGTGCGCTTGGTTGGGGTGGGGGCTGTTGGTGGCGTGTTGGTTGCGGGAGGGGGGTGGTCAGACGAGACGCTAGATCCCTGACCGAGAGCTGGAGGGCGGATAGTGAGGC
>JACCEG010000720.1:3215-32528 GCA_014065205.1 Tuber brumale | reverse complement strand
CCCATGACCTCTAATGAGGTCATGTGCGAAACATAACATACCTATGACTCATAACTATGAGTCATGTGAAAACCTTTCCTTGCTAAGCCACATTCGTGACAATAGCTGATACCAGTCATCCTGATTGCAGTGGATAAAGCTTCAAAGGTATCTTTGCAGCACATGGTTGGTACGTTCTGTTTGTCAGTCAATCTGAGGGTGGTAAGCCGTTGACATTCTTCGCTTAATTTACAGAGCTTTCCTGAGTGATTCCCGCGATTATCCTGCGAACTTTGAGTCCATGTCCCAGACGATTTCAGTTAGTAGACCGTGTAGTTCCCATACTACTTTCAGGAATACGTTTGCGATATCTTTGGCCGGAGCCGAAGTCTGTAGTACGAAGAAGTGTGCCATTTTCGTAAATCGATCCGCTACTACCATTATTTGAGTGCATCCTTGTGACTCTGGTAGTAGGGTGATGAAGTCAAGCGTGATGAACATCCATACTGGGTAAGGTATTTGTAGTGGCTGCAGTAATCCATACTTAGCATCTCTAGAGGATTTATTGTGTGGGCATTCATCGCAGGATCGATCATAGTCATTGATCCATTGTGCAAGTCCTTTCCAGTTGAAGTCCCTCATGATTATTTCCCCAGTTTTTTCTTCTCTGCAATGTCCTGCAACTTTTGCATCGTGACATCATTCTGCCATCTTGGTGTATTGGACTTCACTTTCTGGTACCAATAGTCTTCGCTTATAGTATGGTAGATCATCAGTCAAGGTCCAATCTTCAGGGAAATCTTTTCCTTTATCTCATCACCTAATGAGTTCTTCCCTTCGTTGCCTCCTAGCTGCATCTGTCCCGATTGCTTCCTGTATCTCGCCTAAGAATTCAGGATTGAACTGCTTCATAACCTTTTGTAGGATTATCGCGTTTGACTTTAGATCTTTCTCTGGTACTTCTGAAATATCGTACCCGTGTCTGATGTCTTTAGCCGGTACCTGCAGATAACTGATGCTTGGTTCCTATTGTTTAACAATCCAGGATCTTGTCGCTATATCGGTGCTTCCGAATCCCGTGGTTCCTCGTCCCGCATCTTCCAGGTCGTCTACTTCCGTGATGTTTGTGGTGTTGACTTTTTCTACTACCAGCTGAGCTATGCGATTGCCCATTCTTATCTGGCAGTCCTTATTTTTATGGTTGAATAGTACAACCTGCAGCTCACCTGTGTAATCAGCATCACTTACTCCGGCGCCGGTGGAAAGTCCACTTTGAATGGCCAATCTGGTTCTTGGAGCAACTCTTCCATAGGTTTGTTCGGGTAGCCCCACAGCTATACCCGCCCTTCTTAATGCTTGTCCATATTTCTAACAATGTTATCTTCAATAGCGTACAGGCCATGTCCTGCCACCATTCTTGATCTTTTAGTTGGCAAATATTCCTTTTTAGTTACTCTTTTGACCCTAATGACGGGTTCTTTTCCACCTCTTTGAGGTTCCAAATCTAAACCCTTGTGTCCATCCCAGTCGTCTCTTTCATCGCATACTCTCACTAGCAATCACATCGGGAAATTTTCTTCTTTCAAAGTTTTTTGTTTGCAATGCGTAGCTTCCTCCACAGGACGGTATACTGGCCACCTGCTTAATGCGTCTGGCTGTCCACCCTTTGTGCCCTGTTTGTATACAATCCGAAACTTTTATTTCACATGCTTCTTAGCCCACCAGATTTGACGGCCACTCCAGACTTTCGAGGTGCGGAAATGTTGTAGGTTTTGATTGTCAGTAAAGACTGTAAGCGGTTTTTCTGTTCCGATCAAGCAGTGTCTCCATTCCTTCAATGCTTTGAGGATTGTGAGAAGTTCTTTATCATGAATCTCATAATTGCACTCCGTGGAATTAAACCTTCTGGAATGGAAAGCTACTCGATGTAGCCTTTTTTCAAAGTATTGAGAAACTACGCACCTGAGTGCCAAATTGCTAATATCAGTTTCTACTATTGTTTCTCTTTCTGGGAAGAAATGGTGCAGTATGAGGGCTGTGGTGAATCGATGTTGTAATTCTTTGAACGCTATATCCTGTTCCGTTCCCCACTTGAAATTGTTGCAATTTTTCTGTAATGTCGCAGTTATGAGTTCGTAAATAGCGGAGAGGTTTTTTGTAAATTGTCGGTAGAAGCTAGCGAATCTCATAAAATCTTGTACTTCTCTAACCGACTTTGGTGCTTTCCAAACCAATATGGATTCCACCTTGCAGGTGCTCATAGACTCCCCATCAACCGCTGCCATATCGCCGAGGAATTCTACCTCAGTGGCATGGAAGGTCGACTTTTTTAGCGATACCACTAATTGAAAGTCCTACAGCCTTTGTAAAACCTTCTTGACGGCATCAATGTATCCTTTTTCATCCTTTGAGTAGATGAGAATGTCGTCAAGATAACATATGACTCCAACATCCAAGTATTCTTTAAGTACTTGATTCATCATATCTTGGAATGTCGCCGGAGCATTTACCAATCCAAATAGCATAACATTATATTCGTAGTGCCCATATCTTGTATGGAAGGCTGACTTCTATTCAACTCCTTCCATTATCCTAATCAAGTGGTGACCATCCTTAAGGTCTAACTTGGTGAAGATCTTGGTGCCGGCTACTTGATCCCGGATTTTGGACATTAGTGGAAGTGTATGTTTGTTGAGGATAGTAATCTTGTTTAGATTCCGGTAATTCACAACCAAGCATAGCTTTCCATCAGGTTTGGGTATGAATAATATAGGTACTCATGTAGAGGATTGACTTCATGTAATCTTTCCCTGCTTGATCATTGTTTCCTAGTATTCCTGTAAAGCCTTAATGTGTTTTTCAGTTATTGGATATATTGGCACCCTGGGGGAGTTGATGCTGGAATCCACCTGATTTCGTGATCGAATGTGCATCTGGGGCTAGTTTTTCCGCCATCTGGGGTGCAAACAAATGTTTCTAATGCCAGTATACTTTCAGTAATGATACGAGTTCCCGCGTATTTTCAATGGCTCCGATTCTTCTGTAGGGGCATACATTAGGGTCCCAAGCAAGGGATTCATCATATTCCAACATATCCACTATTCCTTCATCTTCTTCCACACAGTTTTCACAACATTTTGCGGAGAAGGTCCAATTTTCTCCATCTTCTATGTGAGACACTGGGTGATCCCAATGCCCCCAACTAGAAGGAATTGTCATTCCATAGTGACCTGCTTTAGCCACTTCACACGACACCTCAGAGATGTGTCGGTTCTCTCTAATTTCCCACATTATAGGTAGGGTGTAACACTTCTCTCCAGAGGTGGCTGATGATCCATCAAAGGCTAAGATATCAACTGCATTGTTGCATTCCACTGTAGGAATGGGAAGGTCTTCAACTAGGTCCTTCTTGATAGGAAACACATTGGATCGCGAGTCTAACGAGACTTTGACATTGTATCGCTTATCCTGTATATGGAGGTAAGTGATCTCCTCCGGACGGCCGTATTGTCTTAGTTTTGGAGCGTATAACTCCACATGCTTGGTGCGGATCACGCCTTTTTGGTTCTTTCGTTTAGGCATCGTTGGTGTTGGGGGTAGGTAATAAGATGTTTGTCAGCAGGCCCGCATAGCTTTTCGACAATTGAGGTCTCCTCCGACAAACTAGTAACTCTTTTAGCTCTAACCATCTGGGTCTGCATACTAAGTAGCGTTTCACCGATAGGCAATTGTGCAGGACCAGTTTTCAGGCTGGATGCCTTCTCCCTACATGCCAAACCTAGGCTCATAGTAGATTTTCGCGTGGTTGTTAGCCATTTTACTCCCCTAGTGTGGGGCTCCTGTTTTCACCAATCCTTTCTCCTAGGGTTTTGGTTATCCATCCAGCTCCCTGAGAGGGGCCTTGCGCACTAAAGGGGTACATCACTATCCCACACTCTGGCCTAAAGGCAAGATACGACATACGTATAATATGACTCAGACTTGTGTGGTAGGTGGAAAGGCCCATATCTGTTGTCCTCCTGTCATGTATTGTTATCAGGTAGATCATGCATTTCTATCTTCCAACTTCTCCGGTATAGTAACTTGCTTGTACAATGGTAGTGGGTGACCACGAGGTGACTCCAGGAACTTTGTACTGTTGGCTCCCAGGCCATGTGGGTGTGTTAACTATCCTCTCTTTCGATCAACACTCTCCATATATTGATTCTGGTGTGTGAGCTCGCAAGTCCCTCACGGGGTCCCTTCACTGAGAGCCTACTTGTGTTGATCGTGAACGTAGAGACTTGCTTCGCTCCACCTTGATCATTTTTACTTTGGATTCCTGTAGTGGCAAACAGACTACCCGATCTCCGTGGTGGTCGGTACCCAATACATCTCAGCCGAAGGGCGTTCTCGTTGCGATTCCTGCTCCATCTGGACACTGAATACCCAAACTGCGTCGCTGTTGGTGCCAATAAACTGCCCTCGGTAAGTTCTTGATCTTCCACCAGTTCCCAAATCTTATTAACTCACGCGGAGTTCTGGTTGGCCGCCACTTAGTGAGCTAATTTAGCCTTTACAATAGCCGATCTTGCTCGTTGAATTCCCATTTTCATTGGTCTTGAGCTGACCGCTGGCGCCGATACATGGGTGTCTTCTCAACATGTCGATAGGTGTGGTTTTTCTTTCTACAATGTGTACAATCTCCGTCTAGCCTCCGCGTGTCCTTCACACTCTACGGGATATGGGTATGAGCCTAGTCAAAGTTCGTGTGGGTGGTCATAGCTGCACCGTCCCACTTCTTCGTAGGCCTTTCCGGCTCATTGACCCTTTTCTGTTTTCGTAGTGGGGCTTCACCTCTCTTGACATAAGGTTTAGTTTCCCTTTGTCGCTGCGGTTTAGAGTACCGTCGGACTTCTCTTTTGACCTCTTGGACTACTTTAGGCGTGGACGGTTTATCTCACCCCATTTTTTCTCTAGCCAAAAGTACTTCTTCTGACTGACTTTACAGCCTTAGGACCTCCTCCTATTCTTGATCCATCGTATACTGCAGAGCCGACAACCTGCGCACAATTTGTTTGGGAAGTTTATCCTCGCCTTCCTGCCTCAAGGACTCTCCGGTCATACGAGCATGAATGTTATAGTTATGCATAACCATCAGATAACGTTCAATACTGCCATCATACTTGACTATCTTCATAGCTCAAAGGCCTAGTCGTTCAGCTTCTACAGAGGCAAATCGTTTCATCATATTGTGTTCAAAAGCCCTGGTAGCTAGTTCCGGCTGCTGCGTTTTCCCTTGAAGTCCGCCCATAGCTTTCCGATACCTAATGGTATAAGGGAGTACTATGTCTCCTCTTGTTGGACCGAGTACGTATATAACTCATTCCTGTGCATCGTGGCAGATCCGCGTGTTTCCTTTGCAATAGTCACTGCATTGTACAATCCACACATATATGTCTTGAGCGGGTTTATCTTCCAAGCATGGAGGAGGTTTGGATGGTAGCTTAATATTTAGGCCCATCATGTTGGCCAGTGCTTCTGCCATACCAGACTGATCTGGTGTTTGTCCTCGCCTACCTCAGCTCGGACTTCCTTTCCGTCTCCTTCTCTCATCATCATCGTCGTCCTCATGACGAGGATCTCTGGGGTCACCTCCCTGGGCACCTGAGGGGGATGCATCCGCGGCCTCCTTGCCTTTCCCCTTGTCCCTATGTGTAGGCGGAGCGTAGTACTCCACGTCATCAGTTTCTTAGACTGCAGGTAAGGGTGCGGGTCCTGCAGATTCGGGACATGGCGCGGTAGCTAGTATCTTATTTATGCCCACTGTCAATCCTTTGAGAGTATTGTTCGACTCATTATTCTGCTGCAATTGCTGGTCCTAGGACCAGCGAATCTCTACTTGGTGGCTCGTCTGATCTAGGCGCATCTGTCCCAAAGTAAGGTTGACCTCTCTTTCCCGAGCAACACCGTGAGCACGATATTCAATGAATTCCGCACTTAGACTGAAGACCATCTGTTCCAGAGTCTAATCTCGGGCTAATGCCGCTGGGCTTTCTTGCCTGAGAATTCTATGTAACCTCATAGTTACTTCTTCATGTTCCTGTTGACGCCTATCTTGCGCATCTATCTTCTTTGCCACCTTCCATAGCATTTTCTCTTGAATACCCTTGACCTCTGACTCCACGCCTCCCATCTGCATCAATAAGATCGCGATATCATTATTATGAACATCTTGTCCTTCTGCGATTTGCTGTTAAACCTTAATTAACTTTAATGTATTGTCTTGAGTAGCTCCCTTTAAATGTGTGAAGGTGATATTGGCTTGGTCGAGCGTCGTGTCTATATCTTGCCTTATCCTACCTAATGTTGTTCCAAAACACATGGCTAGCTTGGCTAGATTGGCAGCATGGTATACACCTAGCTTTGGTGTAGAGGCCCGAGATATCTCAAGGGTGCTTGCGACACTAGAGGATTGACGAGCGGGTATATTACCTCTCCGGAACACACGCTCATCAGGTGTGAATAGGGCGGGACGTCATATCGCCGAATAATCGGTTCTTTCCATCGTATCAGGTCAGGTGTCCATAGGGTCTCCCGCCATTATTCTTTTTCTTAGATCTGGAGGAATCTCAGCCCTTGTAATACTTTCCAAGTAGGCTAATTGCTCTAATAGTCCTGGATGAGTAATTACCGGTACTTCGTACAAGAGTTCTTGATATCCTTTAAAGGGTTTAAGGAATCATATGTACGGTATCCAATGCTTGAGATACTCTAGAGGTGTAGGTATAAAAGTGTTAGGTTGATCTGATTTGGGACTCAGGACCTGAAGTTCCCTTTTCTCGATGTTCAACATGTACTTGTAGTACATATATAGGTTTTGGGCCCAAGCCGCGGGGATGTCTTATCCTCTGATATCTGTGCGTGACTTCTTGTCTTCAGAGTACTGGGTACTCCAGTCAACGATGTCTGCTGACTCAGTAGAACTCCTCTCAAAGTTCGAACCATGCCAGGTGCGATATATGCGATTGATTTAATCTTTTGTGGGGATCACGAAAGGTTTTGTAACCGACGAGGGTTCTTCTGTGTATTCATCTTCGATTTTGAAGAGCTGAGCAATGAAGATTTCTTGGAACCAATGAATGTAGATAGGACAGTGATGTGCTTCGAAGATGTAATCGAAGTCTGAGCTGAGGCTGGAGTTTGAAGTGAACTCATAGTTCATATAGTGAGCCTTGGTAACAGGAGAACTATCAATATACTGTTAGGCGGATGCCAAACTCAAGTATATAACTGAAGGAGGTAGGCCCAAAATCTTTGATTGGAGCATCTGTCGAGGAAGGGTGATCTCGATAAAATAAGTAAGGTAAAGATTTAAAGTCAGAAAACAATATTATAATGATAAGATGTCTTCTCCATTGCTGGATGATATCTGTAACGCTCGGGAGGCACTTCGATATTTATATCCTGCGCCTGAGTGTTCGTGTACTACTTCCAACTACTATGACCTCAAATTACCAACCTGTTTTTAGTATGCAAATGTCCATGATCTTTTAAGTGCGAACACCGTTTGACTCTAAAACCTATCACACCATTTCGCTGTAATGGAATAGTATTCTTTAGTTAAGATGACTACACTATTTGTCCTTCCAAACAGCGGCCTCTAACTTAGATGTCTGCATAGACTGTTATATTACTTTAGTCTTACTGACTATTGTTCCTGTAGTCTCTTCAGTCATGAAGTGATCAAGTTGATGCCGGGCCACCTTGTGCCAATAGCAAGTCCAAGCCCAATGTGTCAACGTCTCAAGGGTCTCTGACTTATCTAAGTCTTCCATTCTGAGCATGCTTCCCTCTTGGTCCGCCGGCCTTCGTAGAGGGGTGTTATTACTAGGACCAACCAACCTGCATCTGATCTCAGAAGAGTATGGGTGGATTCGGTATAACCCCAATAGCCTCTGCTTCCGGGGCATCCTCCTAGGGTATTTCACCTCAAAGGTCCCGTCACTTTCAGCCTATAGTTAAGAAAGCCTAACTTTGAAGCCTACTATCTCAATGCGCCTCCTACGGATTTCTCCCATTCTACTTTCCAGATCTCGCCCCAGATCCCCTCTCATATATCCTGGCAAGCGCATGCTGTTGCGCGGAGGGCGGTGATGTATATGGTATTGTGAAGTGGGCTTCAGTGATGTGACCTTTAGTTATGGGATCCAACTCGCGAAATCTCACTAATGACATGCAGGCCCTATAAGGGGGGCGGAAAAGGGTGTTGGCACTCCGGTAAATTGAGGGTCTGTGCACAGTTACCCTACCGAGAGGTCTTTGCACTTTGTCTCAGATTTCCATATGCCTACCATTTCCTGAAACAAATTCAAAACACAAACAGTATCAACTGACATCTGAAATTCCAAATAAGTAACCAGTACCAGTTACACCCTGAAAACATAATAAAATCCATATTTCAAAACATAGCCAGAAAATTCCTAATCCTCACTATCATAATCAGAATTCAAATAAAGATCTGAAAACTCTTTATCAACTATGAGTACATCCGAATAGCTCTCAATACCATCCTTAGGAGGAGCATTACATATAGGAATAAACCCAGAAAATACTGAAGGAAACTCATCTCCTGGAATGTTATCTGTCCACTATGCCTGAACCAAATGCATCACATGTTTTACCCCTTTCACCTGTTCCCCACTATTCTCACCTGCTGAGTATCCTTTCCAACGAATCAAGAAATATCCTTTGCTATATCGTTCCCTATAGTCATACACTGATTGAACTTCCCATTCCTGTTCATAGTTAATAAGGATAGGTACTGGTTATGCAAATGCTCATACAGGGAACTGAAAATTGTCATTCGCGTGGTAAGGTCTGACTACCGCATAATCGAAAACTCCTTTCTTCCTTTGGTACATCCTTGCACTTATGTTAAAATTGTAGTTTTGTGTAGATTCATCAAATTCGGGTACTCTAAATCAGCCACACCAGCATGGCTGTAGTTTCCGAGATCTGCCAGATTTTGTTGTGCACTGGTCTCCAAAAATGATAATCCTTTCCCAAATCTTGAGTGGTTTGTGTAGGTTCCTGCTCTTAGCTTCCACACTATTTGACCTTGCGCTGGGAAACTGAAATACTTGGTATGCTGCATTTCTGATCTCTAAGTGTCAATTGTAGTAATCATCAGATGCAGGTACTGTTGTAGAGTTGCCTTTATAGGTATTGAGTAGCTGATATTCTCATCCATACACTACTGTATATAGAGACATACCGAGAATGTCAGAGTGACCTGCATTGGAGTAAGCAGCCACTTTAGGGAGAGAAATAAACCAGTTGGTCTGGTGTGCATTAACAACATTCCTCAACACTGTCTTCAATTCCCTGATCTTTCTTTCTGCCTGTCCATTAGTCTGGTGATGATCAGGGGTAGCCATGATATATTCAACTCCCATCGCCCCAAAGGTTTGTTTCCCGCACTGGGGGGTAAATTGTGGGTCGGTATAGCTCACAATTGATATAGCTAATGCATGAGGCATAAAGATATGGTGCTGGAGTAACCCCATCGCCGATATTGCAGTATCGTTTTCTGATGCCAGTATCAGCGAGCTGAAGTTGACCGCTCTTTCCACTACTACTAACCCTGAATCATGTCCTCTTTTACCTTGGTAAAGGGGCCCATAGAATCAACCGCATAACTCTAAAATTTCTCATAGAGCAAGAGAGTGAAAGCATGTTGCCTGGGGGCAATGTGGTCTGTTCTTGATTCAACTGGTATATATTGCACGGCTGAACACAATCCTGGAAGTTCTTCTCTACATCTAGCTAGTAAACACATTCTGCTGCATACCACAGGTTTCGATCAGTTCTATAGTGTCCCTTATTATGTATTTTCCATATCATTAGTTCTCTTAGTGTTTCTCCATTTACTCTGTGATCATTCGGAATATATGGACAATCTTTTCTCCCTGTTGTGGTGGCATACAGGAGTCGATTACATAAATTGTAATCTTGCATCATTGTATTTCGTGAAGTGTGGTTGCCATCCTTCACCAACTGGTAGACAGAGTCATTCCTATACCCTTTTATCATTTGATCCTTCCTAATGTTTTTCATATCATCCACTACTTGGATGATATCCCTTACATCCACCACCCTTTCTAATACCATTACCTCCTCTTCCTTATCAGGTATCTCACACACTTTGTAGAGCTTTGGTTTTAGGTCAGGTAAGGTAAGTAGTTCCACTACTAGAACCTCATTAGGATGGGTGAGGGGTCCTCCATAGTGGGACTCATCGTAAGAATACTCAGGGTATTGAGAATCATGACCTGTGGTGGAGGAAGCATTGCAACACCAGACTTTCTTTACATGTTCCGTAATGGTACGAAATTATTAGGCATATGGAAATCTGAGACATGTGCACATACTCACGGTAGGGTAACTGCGCACAGACCCACGATTATCCAGTGTGCCAACAGCCCACTCCGGCCCCCTTATGGGGCCGGCACTTCATTGGCGAGATTTCGCAAGTTACATCTCATAACTAAAATGTCACATCAATGAAGCCCACTTCATAACACCCTATACATCACGGCCATCTGCCCAACCGCATGCTGTTGACAGGGGATATCAGTGGCCACTATTGGCAACATCTGGGGGGTAGAGCGGAGAAGGGGCATTCAAGGTACATAGAGATAATAGGCTTCAAACTGAGGCTTCCTAAACTATAGGCCAAAGGTGATAGGACATTTTAGGCGAAATACTCCAAGAGGATACCCCAATAGCGGAGGCTATTAGAGGTATACCAAGTGCACCCATACCCTTCTGAGATCAACTGTAGGTTGGTTGGTCCTAGTAATAGGACTCCTCTGTGGAGGCCGGCGGAACAATAGTAAGTACGTTGAGAATAGAAGACCAAGATAAGTCGGAGCCCCTTAAGACATTGACACGTTGGACTTGGACTTGCGATTGGCACCAGGTTGGACAGCATGAACTTAATCACTTCATGACTGAAGAGACTACGAGAATGATAGTCACCAAGACCCGAGTAATATAATAGTCTACATGGACAACGAAGTGGGAGGCTGCTGTTTGATATGACTAATAGCACAGTAATCTCAATGGAAGAATACTATTCCATAATGGCGAAAGGGTATGATAAGTTTCCTGGTCAAACATTGTTCGCATTTATCAGATTCTGCACATTTGCGTATTATAACCAGAGTGGAACTTCAGAGGGATAGTAGTTAGAAGGAGTTAGTGAACACTCAGACATGGGATATAAATATCGAAGTACCTCCTGAGCTTTACAGACATTATCAAGCAATGGAGAAGAGATCTTATCAATATAATATTGTTTTACACTTTAAATCTTTACTTTACCTATTTTATCATGATTAGCCTTCCTCGACAGATTTTCCAATCCAAGATTTTGGCCTACGTCACTTAGTAATATACTTGAGTTTGGCCTCCGCCTAACCGTATATTGTTAGTTCTCCTGTCACCAAAGCTCAATATATGAACTACGAGTTCACTTCATACTCCACCCTCAGTTCTGACTTTAATTACATTTTCAAAGCACCTAACCTTCATATTTACCTTGATACATTAGCAGAAATCTTCGCAACTAGGCTTTTAGCAATCCCTGAGGTGTTTACGCAGGAACCGTCCTGGTTCACAATACCTTTCGGGATCCCAATGAGGGATCAATGCAAGCGCATATATCGCACCTGGCACAGTCCGAACTTCGACGGGCATACTCAGTACTCCGAAGACAAGAAACTAAGCGCCATTGTACGGGGGTCAGACAACCCCTTGCTTGGGGCCTAAACTCTATACATGTACTACAAGTATATATTGAACCTCAAGAAAAAGGAAATTCAGGTCTTGAGTCCAAAAGCAGATCGCGTGAACCCTTTTTTACCTACACCTCTAGTATACCTCAGACATTGGATATCTTACACACGATTCCTTAAATCCTTTAAAGGATATCAAGAACTCTCATACCAAGTCCCAGTAATCACTCATCCAAAACTATGAGAACAATTAGCCTATCGGGAACGTATCACAATGGCTAAAATTCCTCAACACCCAAAGATGATAATGGCAGGGGATCTCATTTACATGCGTCCAGATGTAACGGGAACCGATGACTTGGCTATACATAGTCCCTTCCTGGTGACACCTCAAGAATCAGGGTTCCAGAGAGGAGTTCTGTTCTCCTACAGATCCTCTGGTCTCACAAGTACACCTTGGATATCATGATCCTTCACGCCAAAGCCAGGAGGAGACCATGCTCCAAACCTAGCCATACCGGCTACCCATCAAGGAATAACCTTGTGTGGAATAAGGCAAGATATAGACACATTGCTAGACGAAGCGAATATCGCCTTTAAATATTTGAAGGGAGTCACTCAGGACAATACCTGGAAGTTACTTAAGGTTCAACAGCAAATTCCGGACAGACAGGATGTCCATGATAATGATATTGCACTCTTATTTATGTATCTGGCAGGCATGGAACAGCAGGTCAAGGGTATCCAAGAGGAAATGCTACAGAAAGTAGCAAAGAAGATAGTGGAACAGGATCAGTGGCAGCAAGCCTATGAAAATGTAACAACCTAGTTACATGGTAGTCTAGGTCAGTAAGGACAGGAGGCCCTTGCAAGAGATGAAACTCAGTAAAAATTAGAGTCAGAACTCCACAGCCAGTTCAACCACTTCTGTAAGCAGACAGCGGCCCGGGATTAGCACTTGACCGCGTCACTGATAGACATAAAAGATGGCTTTAAAGAACAGCGAACAAGCTTACACACATTTTAAAGAGAACCAAAGAAGATAGCTGAAGATACCACAGAAGTGGTCTAGTCTTTGTTAAAGGCTATAAATGTTTTAGCGTAGATGACAAGAGAACCAATGAGACCAGACTCCTTACCGCTACATTAAGTCTCAGAAGAGGAAAATGACCAAGACTACTAATCCCCGCCTATGCGTAGGGACCGGGCGAAAGGCAAGGAAGCTGCTGATGCATCCCCCTCTGGTGCCCAGAGAGGTGACCCTGGAGATCCTACGGACAATGACTATGATGATGATGAGAGAGGAAGAAGGAGAGGAAGTCCTTGCTAGGGCAGGTAAGGACAGACACTAGATCAGAGTGGTATGGTAGAGACACTTGCCAATGCGATGGTACTAAGTATTAACCAACGATTGGAACCAGCCCCATTCTTTGAGAATAGACCGACACTAGATATATACATATAGATTATATAATGCAATGCCTATTTCGAAAGAAACCTGCAGATTTGGGATGATGCTAGAGAACGAGTTATATATGCGCTCAACTATACTAAGGGAGACATAATACTTTCTTACACTATTGGGTATAGGAAGGCAATGAACGGACTTCAAGAAGAAACCCAGCAGCCAGAACTGGCTACGTGGACACATTGTGAACATGATATGATCCCACGATAGGCTCCAGTGGGAGCCGAAAGTGTAGTACTACGTGCTATGAGGCTGGTCGAGTAGGAAGGCAGTATTGAACGTTACCTCATGGTCCTGCACAACCATACCATCAGGGCATACATGACTGGGAAATCCAGGAGGGAGGAAGTAGAAAACAAACTTGCCAAACAAATTGTCTGCAGGTTGTGGGCCTTGCAGTATACGACGGATCGAGAATGGGAAGAGGTGCTAAGGCTATGCAGGCGGTCAGAAGAGGGCCTTCTCTCTGGAGAAAAGATTGTACAAGACAAACCGTCCAAGCCTAAAATAGTCCATGTGGTCAAAAGAGAAGACTGACATGACTCTTAGCCAAAACAACAGAAGGATACAAAGCCCTATGTCAAGGGAGGTGGTGCCCTGCCAGGAAAAAGGAAAAGGGACAACAAACTGGAGAAACCTAGGAAAAGGTTGGGAGGTGCAACAAAAACCACCCATACAAACTTGGACCAGGCCCATACTGGTATCCTGCAAAGTTTGATAGACACTCGGAGGCGAGAAGGAGATTGCAGACATTGTGGAATGAAAAACCACACCGACCAGATGTATTGGGGAGATGCCAATATATCAGAGGGAATGGTCAGCTCAAGACCGATAAAAATGGAAATTCGATGAGCAAGATCGGCTGTTGTAAAGCCCATATTAGCTTGTACAGTCACAACCGTACAGAACCCAGTCCAAGTTAATAAAATATGGGAACTGGAGGACGACGAGGATCTGACCTAGGTCAGTTCATAGGCACCAACAGTGATGGCGTTTAGATATTCAGTGTCCAGATAGAGGTGGAATCGAAATGGCAACCTCCTTTGGCGGGAGTGTATTGGGTACCAACCATAATGGGGATCGGGTATTCCGTATGCAACGACGAGAGTCATAACTCAAAATCATCAAAGTGGCGCAAACCAAGTCTCTCCTTTCAGGATCAAAGCAAGTAGGCTCCAAGTCACGAACCCCACAAGGGACTTGGGAGGTGGAAAACAAGACTCAATATATAGAGAGTATTGATCAAACGAGAGGATAGTCAACATGCCCTGATGGTCTAGGAGCCAAGAGTGCGAAGTTCCTTGAGTCACCTGGTGGCTGCCTACTACCAGTGTGCAAGGAAGTTACTATACTGAAGAAGTTAGGACTTAGCAATGCAACATCTACCTGATAACAATACACAATAGGAGGAAAACCGACAAGGGCCATTCCACCTACCACACTAGTCTGAGTCGTATTATACTTATATACAATCTTGCCTTCTGGCCAGAGTGTGGGATAGGAATCTACCGCTTTGGTGAGCTAGGCATCTCTGAGAAAGCTAAACATATAACTGAAACCCTAAGGGAAAGGATTGGTGGAAGTGGGAACCCTACACAAGGGGAGAAAAATGGCTAATAACCGCCCAGAAATCTGCTATGAGTCTAGGTTTTGTGTGTTGGGAGAAGACATCCAGCCTGAAAACTGATCGCGCGCAATTGCGTATTGGTGAAATGCCACTTAGTATGTAGACCCAAATTGTGCAAGGTAGAAAGTTACTAGTTTATCCGAGAAGACCACAATTGTAAAAACTACGTGGGCGCAGTAACAAACATCTTGTTATCTGCACCCAGCACTGACGATACCTAAGGGAAAGAACTAAGAAAGTTTTATCCACACTAAGCGCAACAAATTAGATGCTTCAAAACTAAAACAATACAACTGGCCGGAGGGGATCGCTTACCTCCATATATATGATAAGTGACAAAAAGTTAAAGTCTTGTTAGACTTGGGATCCAACTTGTTCTTTGTCAATAAAGACTTAGTTGAAGACATTCGCGTTTCTCTTATTGAATACAACAATGCAGTTGATATTTTAAGCTTTGATGGATCATCAGCCCCAACATGAGGGAAGTGTTATACACTACCTATAAAGTTGGAAATTGGAAAAAGCTGGCTCATATCTGAAGTGTCGTATGAAGTGGCTACAGCAGGTTATTACAGAATGATAATTCCATTTGGTTGGTGGCGTCATAAACACCCAGTGTCTCACATAGAAGAGGCTGAAAATTGGACCCTCTCCACAAAATGTTGGTAAAGCTGTGTGGAAAAAGATGAAGGAATAGCAGATATGTTCAAATATGACGAATCTGTGGCTTGGGATCCTAATGCATGTCGGATCGGACAAATTAGAGCAATCAAGAATACAGTGGAACGCGAATCACTATTAAAGGAAAACTGCCATAACAAACTTTTATTTGCAGCCCAGATGGCAGAAAGATTGGCCCAAAGAGGAACGTCCGATCCAGAGATCAAGTTGATTCCTGGATCAACTCCGCCCTGGGGACTGATATATGCACAATCTGAAAAGCATCTAAAGGCATTTAGAGAATACTTGGAAACCATGAGTAAGCTCAGAAAGATTACGCGAAGTCAATTTCCTGCAGGAGCACTTATATTACTCGTACCCAAACCTGATGGAAGGCTATGCTTAGTTGTGGACTACCGGAATCTAAACAACATTACCATCCTCCACGAACATCCCCTTCCACAGATGTCTGAACTCCGGGACCAATTAGCCAGTGCCAAGATCTTTACCAAGTTAGACCTTGAGAAAGGTTACCACTTGATTAGGAATAAGAAAGGAGATGAGTGGAAAACAGCTTTCTGGACAAGATATGGGCATTAAAAATACAAAGTTATGCCATTTGGATTGTTCAATTCTCTGACAACTGTCCAAGACATGATGAACCAAGTCCTTAAGGAATACCTTGATATTCGAGTTGTGTGTTACCTAGATGATATTCTTACCAACTCAAAGGTTGAAAAGGAACACATCGAAGCCGTCAAGAGGGTTTTACAAAATTTATCAGGCTTTCAATTAGCAGTATCGCTAAAGAATGCAACCTGCCACGCTATAGAGGTAGAATTCCGCAGCTCAATGATAGCCATTGATGGGGTGTCAATAGGTACCTGCAAGTTGGAGTCATTAATAGTATAGAAATCACCTAAGTCGGTTAGAGAAGAACAAGTCTTTATTGGATTAGCTAACTTCTACCGGCGATTTATAATAAACCTTTCCGCTATTTGCAAGCCAATAACCCAGACATTAGAGGAAAATTCTCAGAATTTCAACTGGGGGATAGAGCACAATATGCCTTTCGAGGAACTAAAGTACCAATTCACGACAGCTCCTATATTACATCACTGGTTTCCAGAAAGAGAAACCATAGTGGAAACCGACGCTCACAATTTTCCACTCAGTGTCATCCTTTGTTAATACTTTGAGAAAAGGTTACATCCCGGAGCATTCTATTCCAGCAAACTAAACTCAGTGGAGCGCTATTCTGAGATTCGTGATAAAGAACTCCTCACCATCCTTGAAGCCTTTAAGGAATAGAGACACTACTTGATCTTGACAGAAAAACTGGTTACAGGCTTTACTGACCAACAGAACCTACAAGACTTCCTTACCTCGAAAGTCTGGAGTGGCTGTCAAATTCGATGGGCGTAGAAGTTAGTGGAATGAAACTTTCGCATTGTTTACCAACCAGGCACGAAGGGCGGAAAACCAGACGCGTTAAGCAGACAGTGGGAGTACCATCCTGAGGTGGTGGCTACAAATCGCAAACCAAAAATATTGAAAGCTGAAGGTTTCTTGATATCACCAGTAGCATTGGCAGGCGATTAGGGAGAAGACAAAGATGGAGATAAGGATTTGGATTTGGAACCTCAAAGAGGTGGAAAGGAACCTGTGATAAGAGTCAAGAGATTGAGCAAGAAGGCATACTGGCCAACAAAGGGCTCAAGAGGGGCGTCAGGACATGACCTGTACGCCATAAAGGATGACATTGTCTGGAAAGATAGACAAGGATTGATAAGGATGGCTATAGCAGTGGGGCTACACGAAGGCACTTATGGAAGAGTTGCTCCAAGAAGATGATTAGTGGTTCACAGTGGAATCTCCACCGGGGCAGGAGATATCTACGCCGATTATACCGGAGAGCTCAAGGTCGTACTATTCAACCATTAAAATGCGCACTGCCCAATAAGAATAGGCAACCGTATAGCTCTGTTAGTAGTAGAAAAGGTCAACACCACAGACATAATAGAAGTAGACAACTTAGGAGAAACAGAACGAGGAACCGTGGGATTCAGAAGCAGCAATATAGTGACAATATCCTTGAGCATGAATGAAAAGGAACCTATAATCAGCTACCTACAGGCAATGACTAAAGACAATGAACATTGTTACCATATCTCAGAAGTACCAGAAAAAGTTCTAATGTCGAATGCAAGTATCCAACAAAAGGTATGAAGCAGTATAATCCTGAATTCGTTAGCGAGATACAGGCAGCTATCAGAATGGATGCAGCTTGGAAGCAACAGAGGGAAGAACTCGTTAGGTTGCGTGATGAAGGAAAGGATTTGCACAAGGATTGGATATTAACTCACGATCTACTATACTATAAGTAACAACTGTTCGTACTAGACAGTCAGGCACTATACACCAAGATTGCGGAAGGATGTCATGATGCAAAAGTGGTAGGACATTTCGCACAAGAAAAAACTTTAGAAATCATTGTGCGGGACTTCTATTGGAAAGGAGTTGAAGCATGGGTCAACGATTTAGTTCGATCCTGCGATAAATGCCAACACACTAAATCGCCTAGAGAAGCTAAGTGTGGATTATTGTAACTGTTGCAAATACCCTACACAGAATGGGCTTCTATCTCCATAGACTTCATCACACAACTACCAGAGTTGCAAGGGTGCACTCAGATAATGATAGTAGTTGATCGATTTACAAAGATGGCATATTTCATCAGACTTCAAACCTCAGCTACATGCAAGGATGTCATAAACCCATTTCTAAAAGAGGTATGGAGGCTGCACAGCCTACCAACTGAAATTACCTCAGACATGGACTCAAGGTTCGGAGGAGAATTCAGGGAATCCCTCTGCAAAGCACGGGAGATTAAGGGAAGAATGTTAATGGCATACCACCCTCAAACTGGCGGACGGACCAAGTGTACCAACCAACTGCTAGAAGGATACCTGCGAAGTTTTGTCGACCGTGATCAGGATGGCTGGTATTAGTTACTACCACTAAATGAAGATGCCTATAACAACTCTGCTACAAACGCACATGGGATGTCGCCATTCTATGTGAGCTATAGATTCTATCCACAGACAGTCTGGATGAATGAATGCAAAGCGCGAAATCCAGAAGCAATGGTCTCTGCGAACTGGATTAAGATGATTCTGGAACCAGCAAGAGGGTAACTAGAAAAGACACGGGAAGGAATGTCAAAAGATTATGGCTGCAAAGCTTGACTAGAGCCTGACTTCAAGATTGGGGACCAAGTAATGTTGAACGCAAGGACCATTCACACCTGACTGAAATCAAAGAAGCTAAGCCCACAGCTATGCGGTACTTTCCAAATTATGGAAAAGCTCGGATCGCGAGCCTCAATGCTCAACATATCGGATCGATAGAACATTTACCACGTATGCTATGTCGTACTACAGGAACCTTATCGCCAATCATTCGATGGTACTCGTTATCAACCAACTAGAGAACTGGAGAACATTGATGGCCATCTACAATGGGCGGTTGAAAAAATAGTAAGAAGCGAGATTTAATCTTTCAGAATACAGGTACGGAGCCGCTATCAAGAGAAGTGAGAACAGTGGTACTTCGTCCAATGGCAAGCGTGTTTTGAAGATGAGAATACACGGGAGCCAGCTACTGGTATGGACTATAGGGAGAAAGTTGGGGAAAACTTTCATAATGAAAATACTGACATGCCAGGAAGGGCAGAAGTAAGATATTGAGGAAAAGGTTTTCCTACCATGGTCAAGTAAATGCAAGAGGTTTTTTATGCAGACCACATTGAGTCTTAAAATGTATTTAGAAGAATTATAAGAAGTTATGAAAACATTTGGGGAGAAGCCTGATAGGCAGGAGCTGGTGTTAGGCATCTGGAAATCTGAGACATGTGCACAAACTCACAGTAGGGTAACTGCGCACAGACCCTCGATTATCCAGAGTGCCAACATGCCCCTCCAGCCCCCTTATGGGGCCCACATGTCATTAGAGAGATTTCGAGAGTTGCATCCCATGACTAAACTGTCAGATCAATGAAGCCCACTTCATACCACCATATACGTCGCCGCCATCCGTCCAACCGCATGATGTTAGTAGGATATATGAGGTGGCACCTTTGACAACATCTGGGTAGTAGAATGGAGGAAATACATAGCAGGCGCATTGAGATAGGATGCTTCAAAGTTAGGCTTCCTAAACTATGGGCCAAATGTGACAGGACGCTTTCAGCGAAATACTCTCAGGGGATACCCCAGTAGCTGAGGCTATTAGGGGTATACCGAATCCACCCATACCCATCTGAGATCAGCAGTAGGTTGGTGGGTCCTTGTAATAGGGCCCCTCTATGGAGGCTGGTGGACCAAGAGGTAGCACCCCGAGAATAGAAGACCTAGATATGTCGGAGCCCCTTAAGACTTTATCACATTGGACTTGGACTTGCAATTGGGACTAGGGGGCCCAGCATGAACTAGATCACTGCATTATCCAAGAGACTATGGGAACGATAGTCAACAAGCCCTGAGTAATATTATAGTCGATGCAGACTACTAAGTGTGAGGCTGGTGTTTGTTATAACAAACAGTGCAGTCACCTCAACACAGGAATACTGTTCCATAACCGCGAAACGCTGTAATAAGTTTCAGGGTTGAATGGTGCTCGCACTTATAAGATTTGGGACCTTTGCGTATCAAACCCTGAGTGGTACCTGCGAGGCATAGTAGATAGAAGTAGTCCATGAACACTCAGACGTAGGATATAAATGTCAAAGTACCTCCCGAGCTTTACAGACATCATCCAGCACCGGAGAAGTGATCTTATCAATATAATATTGACCTACACTTTAAATCTTTGCTTTACTTATTTTATCGAGATGAGCATTCCTCGACAGATTATCCAATCGAGGATTTTAGCCTACGTCTCAGTAATATACTTGACTTTGGCGTCTCCATCATAGAAAATCAGGGCGTTGGCATCTAGAATGGGTGTCTTTGTTGTTGTGCTTATCCTCGGTGTTAGGTGGAGTGTTGATAGCTGGTAGGCTGCTGTAAGGTGAGCTGGCATAGGTCCCTGTTTTAGGTTTCAGTTCCTCATGGTTAGGACAGAACGGTATGTCGCAGAATGCCCAAGGCATTGTTGCATATTCGAGTTCCCCCTCACTTCTACCACTGGTATAACTGCGATGGTCTCTCAAATTATTTAACAGTTCACTTGTTCTGTAGTTGTTTGCCTCTAGCAGTGCTGGCTCCAAGCTGCTGTTGCTTCCGCATTCTGAATAAGCATCAATGTACTCAACTGTGTGCGCTTCAAATTGCGACATTGCTTTTTCAGTAATAGGGTCTTTACAAGAAAGAAATGATTTGACAAGTGAAAGAGTAGATGAACCGTCTTCTTATGTAGGAGTATTTACAGTTCAAGGTAATTATCATTCTCCTCCAAGGAGGGGGATAAGGCATCAGCTAAATAGTTCTATCATCCTGCTCTGCAAACTATTTCAATGTTGTGTTTCCCACTGAACCCTCTCTACCCCAATCGCTTTTTGGTGTGTGTGGTGCTTGTCTTGAGGTATGTCTGAGGTAAATGATCAGTGACAATAGTAAACTTGCTTCTAGCCAGTATCTGATGAAATCCTGTGAGTATATCAACTATTACTGGAGCTTCCTCGTCGGTTGTGCCATAATTCAGGTGAGCATTAGGAAGCTTCTGGCAATGAAGAGAAGCAGGTCTAGAATTTTGGGATCTTTCTCCTTGTCCTACCCATGCTTTTAGACCTGTGTTGGTTGCATCAGTTATTCGCCATATTAGAAGAGATGAGTCTGTTCGCGGGACACCAAACTCTAGTACAACCGAGAGTTGTAGGCCAAATCTTCAATAAGAGAGTGTATCGAGAAAGGTAGATCTCGATAAAATAGGTAAGGTAAAGATTTAAAGCGTAAAACAATAGTATATTGATAAGAACTCTTCTCCGTTACTTGTTGATGATGTTTATAAACCTCGAGAGGCACTTTGATACTTATATATGGTGTGTTTGTGTTTACAGACTATTTCTAACTACTATGCCTCCCAAGTAATACTATGATTTTAATATGCAAACATCCAGAATCTTATCTGTGTGAGCACCGCTTGACCCTGAAACTTATCACACCTGTTTACAGTTAAGGAATTGTATTCCTTCACTGAGATAACTGCGCGATTTTTACGCCAAACAGTGGTCTCCAACATAGTTATGTGCACCGACAATTATATTCCTTTAGTCTTGATGACTATCGCTCCCGTAGTCTCTGCAGTCATGAAGTGGTCAGTTTTACACCATGCCACTTAGGGCCAAGCACAAGTCTGAGCCCAGCATGTCAGCATCTAAAGGGTCTACAACTTATCTAGATCTTCCTGTCTGAGTGTGCTTCCCCTGGGTCTGCCTGCCTCCATAGTGTAGTCCTATTACTAGGACTAATCAACCTATAGCTGATCTCGAAAGTGTATGGGTGGATTTGGCATGTCTGTAATAGCTTCAGCTACTGGGACATCTTCTTGGAGTATTTGGAAAAAAAAACATCCTGTTACCTTTAGCCCAAACTTTAGGAAGCCTAACTCTGGAGCCTAGTATCTGAATGTGCCAGCAATGGATCTCATCAGTTCCACTTCCGCGACGTCACCAAAGGTCCCCACCTATATATTTCATGAATAGCACGCAGCTGGATGGACACTGGTGATGACTAAGGTGTTATGAAGTGAAATTTATTGATTTGACATTTCAGTTATAGAACCCAAGTGTCAAAATCTCGCTAACACTTTGTGGGCCCTGGTAGGGGGCCAGAGGAAGCTGTTGGCCTCTTCGGTAAATCCAGGATTTGTACATTGTTACTCTGCTATGAGGTCCGTGCACCTTTTGTCTCAAATTTCCTTATGCCTAACTTGAGCTCCCTCCTCCCAGGCTTCGCCTTAAATGCTTTTATAACTATTATAAATTTTCTAACTACATTTTTAGACTCAGTATAGTCAGGGCAAAAAACCTTCCACGTTTACTTGGTCATGATAGGAAAACCATTTCCTCACTATGTTACTTCTGCCATTCCTGGTATGTCCAGCTTTTTATTACGAAAGCTTTCCGCAACTACCTCTTTATTGTCTAGACTGGGGGGTGGCTCTCTTATGTTCTCATCTTTTGAACACTCTTGCCATTTGACAAAGTACCACAGTTCTCTTCGTTCCTGATAGCAGCCCTATACCCGTTTCTTATAACCGCGTATTTTGCTTCTTACTATACGCTGAACCTCCCATTCTAGATCGCGGTTAATATCTTCGGATTCAAGCGTCAATTGCTAATGATAACAATGATCTGAATCCCAATAGGGTTCTACAAATGCAGCATGGAATAGTGGAGGGATTTTCTATCAATTGTATATGTTGAGTGTTAATGCTTGTGATCCTTGCTTGTTCTAAGATATGGAACAAACCGTATAGCTAGGAGCTTTGTTTCTTGGCTTTGCATTGTGTGAGTATGTTTCTTACGTTGCATATTACTTTGTCTCCGATCTCTACGTCTGGCTGTTCTCTCTCTTTTCGGTTCCAGTATTTTGCCCTTCATTTCTATGTAGTTTCCAGTGACCCTTTCACTTGTTTATGCATTCCCTTACTCCTGTTCGAATATAGTGTCTCTGATGGATTTTGAGCTCCTTGCTCCTTGATCCATGCTCTTTGTGGATAAAATCTGTCGTTCGCTTAGAATGGTGACTTCCTATTTACATTGATAGCCGAATTGTTATAGGCATGCTCAGCTAATGGTAATAGCTGATACCAATTATCCTGATCATAGTTGACAAAAGTTCCAAGGCATCCTTCCAGCACATGGTTGGTACGTTCCGTTTGTCCATCTATTTGAGAGTAATATGTCGTTGACGTTCTTCGCTTAATTTCCAGAACTTGGCACAGCGATTCCCGGAATTCTCCCCAGAACTTCAAGTCCATGTCTGTGACGATTTTGGTTGCTAGGCTATGTAGCCTCGCGACCTCTTTTAGGAGCGTATAGGCGAGATCTTATGTGGTGCCCAATAATTGTAGTCGGTTGAAATATACCATCTTTGTGAATAGATCCACTACTACTATTATCTGAGTGAATCCTTGCAACTTTGGTAGTTGTGTGAAATGGTCCACTGATATGGACGCCCACACTGCGCAGAGTATTTGCAGTAGTTGAAATAATCCATACTTAGTATCTCTAGGCGATTTGTTATGTTGGCATTTATTGCTGGATCGTACATAGTTGTGGACCAATTCTGCAAGTTCCTTCCCGTCAACCTCCCATATCATGCTCTCCAAGGTTTTCTCCTACCTGAAATGTCCTGCAACCAATGCCTCCTGACATCTCTCTTCGATCTTAGTGTATAGTGTCTGACTATTTGGTACAAATAATCTTTGCTTATAAAATAGTAGATTGTCAGTGAAGGTCCAATCTTTGTGGAATTCTTTTCCTTCATCTCATAGCCTAATGAGTTCTTCTCTCCATTGCCTCTAAGCTGCTTTTGTTTCAATAGCAGCATGTATTTCCCTTAAGAATTTGGGATTGAACTGCTGCATATGTTTTTGTAAGATAATTGTGTTTAATATTAGAACAGTTTCCAGTACTTCTGCAATATCATACCAATATTTGTGGTCTTTAGCCGATGCCAGCAGGTAACCAATACTAGATTCCTGTTCTTTAACGATCATAGATCTTGTCGCTATTTTGAAGCTTCTGAATACTTTGGTCCCCTGGTCTGTCTCTTCCAAGATGTCTACTTCCATCATATCTGAGGTATTGACTTTTTCTACCGCTAGTTGGGCTATTCGATCGCCCATTCTTGTCTAGCAGTCGATATCTACATGGTTGAAGAATACAACCTTTAGTTCACTGGTAGAATCGCTATTGATTACTCCAGCTTGGCTGGAAATTCCTCTTAGAACCGCTAGTTACTTACATAGAGCAACTCTTCCAGAAGTTCCTGCAGGTAGCCGCAGGACTATTCTCACCCTTATTAATACTTGTCTATATTTTCGGTCAATGTCATCCTCTATGGTATACAGATCATATCCTGCCACCATTCTTGAGCTCTATGTCGGCAAGTATGCCATTTTGCTCTATATCTTAACCCTAATCACGGATTCCTTTCTACTTCTTTGTCACTCCAAATCCCAATCCTTGTTTCTATCATAGTCTTCTCCTTCATCACCCATCCTTGGTACTAGAAATACCCATAAAGTTTCCAATTATAAATCTTTCTATTCGCACCAGAAGCTGCTTCCTCATGACCCTACTCTGGCTGTTTAGATAATGCGTCAGGCTTTCCGCCCTTCATACCTGGTTGGTATACCATCCAGAAATAGTATTCCCCCAATTTCTAAGCTCATCGAATTTGACATCTACGCTAGACTTGTGGGGTTAGGAAGTATTGTAGGTTTTAGTAGTTCGTAAAGACTGAAATCATTTTCCCAGTTTCAATCAAATAGTATCTCTATTCCTTGATCACCTCTGGGATTGTGAGAAGTTCTTTATCATAAATTGCATAATTGCACTCTGCAGAGTTCAATTTTCGTGAAGGCAACACTATTGGATGTAGCTTTTTCTCAAAGTATTGAGAAAGGACGCAATGAAGTGCGAAATCGCTAGCCTCGGTTTCTACTACTTTATCTCCTTCTGAGAATAAGTGGGGGAGTCTGGGGGCTCTAGTGAATCGGTACTTTAGCTCCTCAAAAGACTGATTCTTCTCTACTTCCTATTTGAAATCTGCTGGGTTTACTTTTAATAGATCAGTTATGGGCTTCCAAATAGCAGGGAACCTTTTCATGAATCGTCAGTCAAAGTTAGTGAGTCTAATAAACACTCGCATATCTCTGACCGACTTAGGTGGTTTCCAAACTATTGTGGATTCCACCTTACAGGTGATCATGAACACCCCATTGACCACCACAATATAGCCTGGAAATTTCACTTCTCTGGCATGAAAGGTTGCCTTTTTTACTGATACCGCTGCTTGAAAGTCTGATAAACTTCATAAAACCACTTTAACAGCTGCGATGTTTACCCTTTTATACTCTGAGTATATAAGAATGTCGTCCATGTAACCTATGACCCTCATGTCCAAGTCTTTCTTAAATACTTGGTTTGTCACATCTGGGAAAGTTGCTGGAGTATTGACCAATCCAAATGGCATAACCTTATATTCGTAGGGCCCATATTGCATCCAGAACGCCATCTACTACTTGTGTCCTTCCTTGATCCTTATCAAGTCGCAGCCATCTTTAAGGTTTCACTTGGTAAAGATCTTGGCACTACCTACTCAGTCTCAATATTCGGATATCAATGGAAGGGAATATGTGTTGAGAATTGTAATCTCATCTAGATTTCAGTAATCTACAACTACCCTTAGTCTTCCATCCGGTTAGGGTACGAATAATATGTGTACTCCTGCTGGGAATTGAATGCGAGTAATATTTTCTTACTTGATCATCGTATCCCTGTATTCTCTTGTAGCTTTAAGCTGTTTTTCAGATAGTTGATATATTGGCCCTGAGGGGGAAGCTGATCCTGAAATCAACTTGATGTCTGGATCGAAGGTTCATCTTGAGGCTAGTTTTTCTGCCATCTGGGCTTTAAACAAATGTTTGTCATGCGAGTATTGTGGAAGTAACGATTCGAGTTCTTGCGTTTTTATGATGGTACTGATTCATCAAATACAACAATTGTTTGGGTCCCTAGCGACTGATTCGTCATATTCAAACATATCCGCTATCCCTTCATCTTTTCCCACACACCTTGGAGAATCCTTTGTGGTAAAGATCGCGTTTCCTGCGTCTTCTATGTCTGAGACTGGATATTCACGATACCACCAACTAAAAGGAATTATCATTCCATAATGACCTGCTTTAGCCAATTCACACTATACTTGAGAAATGTGTGAGTTCTTTCCTATTTCCAACTATATAGCTAGGGTATAATACTTCCCTGCTGTGGCTGCTAATGATCCATCAAAGATTAAGATATCAACTGCATTGTTGCATTTAACTATTGGAACGCGAAGATCTTCAACTGGGTCCTCATTGAGATAGAACACATTGGATCCTGAGTCTAATAAGACTTTAACTTTACATCACTTATCATGTATATAAAGGTAAGCAATCCCCATAGGACAGTTTTGTCAATTTGGTGTTCGAGCATCTAAGTCAACGTGCTTAGCGCGGATTAGCTTGTCTTAGTTCTTGCATTGACGCATCATTGGTGTTGCCTGTAGGTAACAAGATGTTTGTTACTACGCCGGTATTGCTTTGACCATTGAAGTCTCCTCTGACAAACCAGTGATCTTTTAGCTCTAACAATCTAGGACTACATACCAAGAAGCATTTCACCGATACGCAATTAGACTAGACCACATTTCAGGCTGGATTCCTTCTCCTAATATGCCACACCTTGGCTCATAGGAGATTTTCAGATGGTTATTAACCGTTTTACTCCCTGCCAGTGGGGTTCCCGTATAGAGCAATTCTTTACTATTGGGTTTCGGTTATCCGTCCAGCTACCTCAGAGGGGCCTTGCACACTAAAGCGGTACATCCTTGCCCCACACTTTGGCCTGCAGGTTAAACAGTACATGAATATAACACAACTTAGACTTGTATGGTAAGTGGAATGGCCAGATTCAGTTGTCCTCCTGTTGCTATTATTATCAGGTAGATCCTGCATTACTATGTCCCAACCTCTCTAGTATAGCAACTTACTTCCACATAAGTAGTGCGTAGTCACCAGGTGGCTTGAGGAACTTTGTACTATTAGCTATCGCATCATGTGGGTGTGTCAACTATCCTCTCCTTTAGTCAACACTCTCTATATATTGATTCCTGCTGTTCGTGATCACAAGTCCCTCCTAGGGCCCCTTCACGGAGATTTTACTTGCTTTGATCTTGAATGGAGAGACTTGCCTCACACTGCTTCAATCATTTTGAGTTTCGACTCCCGCAGTGGCATATGAACTACCCGATACCTGTCGTAGTCAGTACCCAATATATCCCAACCAAATAGGAGTTCTTGTTTTGATTCTAGTTCCATATTCACACTCACTACTCAAACACTGTCAGAGTTGATACCAGTAAACTTACCTGGGTCAGTTCTTCGTCTTCTGCCAGTTACCGGATCCTATTTGTTCGGGTAGGTTGCTCGCTGGTAGTGACTCTGCATGCTAATTTAGGCTTTACAATAGCCAATCTTCCACCACAGATTCCCATTTCTATTGCTCATGAGCTGACTGTCACAGGCATTACATGGGCATCTCCCCAACACGCTCGATAAGTGTGGTTTTTCTTTCCACAATGTGATTAATTATTGTCCCACCTCCTTGTATCTATCACACTTTGCGGCATCCCGGTATGAGTCAGGCCGAAGTTCATATGAGTTGTTTTTACCACACCTCCCCACTTCCTTTTTGTCCTTTCCAGCTCCTTGTCTTGCTTGCATTTTCATGATGTTACTCTACCTTCTTTGAAATAATATTTATTTGTCTTTTGTCACTTCCGTTTTGAGTCCTGCCACTCTTCTCTTTTGACTTTGTAGACTTCTTGTGCCTGGGTGGTTGGTCTGTTGCCAGCATCTTTTTTGCGAGCCACACATCTTCAGTGTGACTAACTAGCCTCATTGGTCCTTCCTATTCTTGGTCCATATCATATTGTAACGCTGATAACCGGCAGACCATTTGCACAAGAAGTTTGTTTTCTGCTTCGTCCTACCAGGATTCTCTGGTCATGCATGCTCAGATATTGAGGTTATGTATGAACGTTACGAAACGCTCGCTATTACCTTTGTACTTGACTTACTACGTATCCCAAAGTGCTTGTCTTTTGGCTTCTACTGTGGTGAAACATTTGATAATATCATATTCAAACCAGGTCCATGTAGCACACTCTGGCTGTTGGGTTTCTCCCTGAAGTCCATCTATAGCCTTTCTGTACCAGATATTATAAGGAAAGACTATGTCTCCTTTGATATGATTGAGCATGTAAAGGACTCGCTCTTGGGCATTGTCCTAGATCCGCAGGTTCCTCTTAAAATAGTCATCACATTTTATAATCCAAACATATATTTCTTGAGTGGATTTGGCCTACAAGAATGGGAGCGGTTCCGCTGGTCGCTCAATGTTTAGCACGATCACATTAGCAAGAGTTTCTGCTGTACTGGAGTTTTCCACTGTCTGTCTAAGCTGACTGTGACTTAGACTTCTTCTTCTTCTTCTCCTTTCATCATCCTCATCATCATCATCATTATCATTTTCTGGATCCTCTGGGTCACCTCTTTGTACCCCTGAGGGTACTGCATCAGCGACTACCTTACCTTTTCCATTTTCCCTTCGCGTAGGTGCGAAATTGTAGTCTTCATCATTTTCCGCCTCTGGAACTGAATGAAGTGGAATGGGATTTTGTCACGAATGTGGCTTAGCAAGGAAAGGTTTTCACATGACTCATAGTTATGAGTCATAGGTATGTTATATTTCGCACATGACCTCATTAGAGGTCATGGGATTTCGCACATATGACCACTTTGGTCATATGATATGGTTATGATGATATGTTATGTTTCGCACATGACCTCATTTAGAGGTCATGGGTTTTGCGCATGTGACCACTTCGGTCATATGATTAGTTTATGATGTTTTGGATATGACTCACAGTTGTGAGTCATATGTGGCGTGTGACTTGAAGGATGAGTCACAAGGGCGTGAAGGGCAACTATATAAGGAGGACATTAGGTCCGAGTAGATAGGC
>JACCEG010000072.1:430349-500461 GCA_014065205.1 Tuber brumale | reverse complement strand
AATTGCTAATTTCCTTCCAGTTGGTGGCAGGAGAATCGTCAACAAAGCGAATACCCAACACTTGCGGCATGGGCAATTACCCTCCTATCAATTCCTGCCATGTCTTCCGAACCTGAACGCGTAGTCTCAGGAGCCAAGAGGACTATTTCTGACTCCCGTCACTCTCTCAATGCTGAAACAATTGAGTCAACCGAGTGCCTCCGAAGTTGGCAGTCCATATAAAATTCACTCTTTCTATTGAAAATAATCACTACTATTTCTCACTATGTTGTGTTCATCTCCTATTTCAAGCACCATCTGTTCTCATTGGCAATTCTTTATTTTAATCAAGTATTAATAGATCTACATTCATCTCTTTTATGGCTGTTCACCTGTGCGGGGGCCCGGTGGGCTCGTTGGGTTAGCCCGGGCTATACTTCCTTGGGCCGGGCTGGGTCGGGCTCAAGGTTCCTTGGGCTTGGGCTGGGCCGGGTCGGCCCTTTTTTCGACCCGGGCTAGTCCATTGCAAGGCTTGCCCTACAATAGTGCCGGCGGCGAAAACCAGAAGATGTCTCAATATACCGCCAGTGATAGTCTCAACTTCTACGGCTCTAATTGCTCTATGAATTTTTGGAATAACTATACTATTACTAATGACGAGTCTCAACTACAAATATTGCAGTCACTCTGTAGCCCGAGCTAGGGCACCGGGACATCCAAGAGCACCCCGTCTAAATTGTGGGAGAATGGCTGATCCAAACTAAAGAATTCAGAAGTCGATATAACGGAGTGGCGATTGTGCAGGCAATAACAAGTCTAGTTTTGCTATGGAGACCTGGGGGTCGGCAAGACATTTACCAGGTAACAAGGGTTATTATCTGGGGAGAGAAGAAAGAGAGCCTATGCTAACAAGCTGCGATGTTGGTTTGTTGGTAGTGAGCGAGTTGTGCGATCAGGCCAGAGGATAAGGCACTGCGGCTGTCTGATTTTCTCCCGCCTCTACGGCCCCAAAAAGTAGCACTCTGCGACCATTATACTAGGTTCCTTATTGAAATAGATGGTTAGCGGAATGGGGGCGATCCTGGAGGATATATCGTGAGCCTTTCAGGGCCAGAAAAACGCCATTGATGGGAGGTCGTACTCGTTGATCCGTATTGTATAATTCACTCAGGGTCACTGCGAGCTCTACTGTATTTGCAGAAAGAAACCTACAAGTCCCTGGCATGAATGGACCAAACGCAAGGGGGGTCCTGGAGTCCGAAAATGTAGGGCAAATCATCCATGCGTATCTGAGCGCACATACAAAATTTAGACCCCAGGACCCCCCCTGTTTTCGGTCCATGCATGCCAGGGACCTGTATAGCCTATGAAAGGGGTATCGGATAAAGATGTCGAGAAGATACTTGCAGAACATTGGGAACAGCTTCAGGATGTCGATGAAGCTATGGGAATTGGTAAGAGAGCCGGAGATGGGATAAATGTAAGAGAGGCGAGGTTGGAGAGAGAAAAAGGGGGGGATTAGTGGGACCGAAAAAGAGGGAGAACTGCATGGGAAAGGTTTCCATTGAAATATCAATTACTGATTACTAAGCAACTGCGTCGCGAGGCGGTTGGATAAAGGCAGAGGCGAGGAGCCTCTACGAAAAGCATAAGCTGGGGGGACAGGATCGCACATATGGTCGGATCGCGGAGGAAATCAAGAGGAAATCAAGCGGCTTGCAGGAGACAAACTCTACGCATGGATGGAAACGAGATATCCAGAGTTCGCATCCTGGAGATATGCGAGCTGGAGAATAATGCGAGCCCGGAAATCATTAGCACGACGAGGGGGTCTTAAGAGAAAAAGAGGTGTACTCCTTTTGTGGGTTGGTCCATTCTCTACCCATACTAAAATGTAGCTCCCTCAGGACAAACCAACGGCGATCAACCACCTGGAGAATCATGCGCGGCCGGTCGCGAGGGTGATGCCCCCTCAAATAGGGGAGCTTCCGCTTCTCCCGAAGCAACACAGTGATTCTTGACAAGACGTAAAGGTATCTTCCGACCAGTGGGCGCCCTTCTACTCGACGAAGGCTAATATGGTATAGGGCATTTTAGACCATGGGAGTGGGGACGATGCAGGAATTATAGGAATAAGTGAAGTCGTTTAGGGAATAGTGAAGGGGTTTAGGGCTGAGGTGGGAGGGTAGCTATGGCGGGGGTCGTACTTCTACTTTTATTTTCGTTCGCAGGGATTTAAATTCTCATAACGGACTATACCAAGGCTCTGGTTTCGGTCCAGGTTGTGTTTGCACGGTATACAGGGCAGGGAGGCATGGAAGCACTACCCTCCCCGGATGAGTTTATTGCGCATCGTCTAGTAACACTTCATTCCTTTCTTTGGCGCCAAGTGATAGCCTGTGATCGCCCAATCCTGCACGGCCAGCTGACTGGCAAAACTTAATAATATGAATCCACTCCCCTGGAGCCGCAATACATCGGTCCAGAGCCAATACGCCCGTAAAGCCTATTTGTGGTAATCCGAGTACAAGGTGCTAGCCTTAGCTCTCCACGCAAACTAAAGTCCACATTAGGATTCCGGCACAACGAAAGACCAGGTTCTCATTTACTCGTAGGACCCGAAGCCTGACCTATGGCACGCCGCGATCCCGGAATCCAAATTGACATTTTATCAATCAATCCATCAGGCAACGTTAACCTTGAACTAGGCAGAAGATAGGCCGCTGGGTGCACTGTTCTCAACCGTCCAGTCCGTCCGTCTTTGGGGTAGGACGGACTACGCCTGGGGAGGTAAGGACCGGACGGACTGTAGGGGACTATAGTGCTAGAACCCGGATCTCCGGTACAAGCCCTAATAGAAATCATGTACTGCCAAACGAAAATAATTATAGTATCATGAACATTACTCGCGCCGTCCCGTGCAGTTCCCCTGACGGCTGCGAACACTGGCTGGGTGAGTATGTTAAATCGCTGTGCCACTCACCTAATCTGAGCACTAACCGAGGGTGGTTGACAGACTGCAGGGTGAGGGCAGTACCGGTATTACAAGTAAATCATGGTGGCGCTTACCTAATCTGGGCACTAATCCATAGCGGATAAAGAGCATGGGGTAAGAGCCTGTTCGGAAAAAAAGGAAGAAGTGGCAACCATTCCGCTGTGAAATGGTTTGACAGGTTGAAAAGGTCATTGGTAATGGTGAACCATTTGTTGTTGCCCTGTGACCTATAATCCATAAAAACATGATCAATTGTTCTTCAATTGATACATATCATATTGATTCTCATAGACAACATTCCACAACACTCCCCTCTGCCCTCTGGCCCTTTTATGGGGCCCGCATGTCATTAGCGAGATTTTGATAGTTGTGTCCTGTGACCAGAATGTCATATCACTGAAGTCCATGTCATAATACATAATACGTCGCTGGTGTGTGTCCGACTGCATGTGGTTCACTGGATATATGAGAGTGGACCTTTGGCAACATCTGAGAAGTAGAATGGAAGATGTCTGTTAGAGGTGCATTGAGACGGTAGACTGCAGGTTTAGGCTTTCTAATTATGGGCCAATGGTGATGCGACGTTTTCAGAGAATTACTCAAAGAGGATGCCACAGTTGCGGAAGCTATTGAGGACATACCAAATCCACCCATACTCTACTGAGATCAGATATAGGTCAGTTAGTTCTAGTTGTAAGGCTCCTCTGTGGAGCCAGGCAGACCAAGGAGAAGCACACTCAGATAGAAATATATAGATAAGTCAAAGACTCATAAGATGTCAGCACTTCAGGCTTGAACTTGCAATTGACACTAGGTAGTCTAGCACAAAACTGATCATGTTATGACCAAAAAGACTACTGGAACGATAGTCAATAAGACTGAAGTAATATAATTGTCCATGCGCTCAACTAAGTTGAGGATGTCTGTTTGGTAAGACAAATAGCGCAGTCATCGCAGCGTGTAACCGCCTCTCGGAAGACTTGGTAATCGTAGGGTTAACGGGCTTTGTTCTGTACCTAGGCGGTAACTAGCGAATCAAAGTCCAGAGGCTTTAGCCGTGGTTGTTGAATAGACTTCTTACTGTATTGCAACTACTGAAGTCTCCAAGATGTTTGGTAGGTCTCAAACTAAAGATTCTTGAAACGAACTGAAGAGAGTAACTGTTCAACCAAGTATATTGAAAAACTCTATCTACCGAAGTCTACCTCTTCTAACGTGAAGAATCGCAGTTCTTAACTACACTTTTTTAGGCTACCAGAAGCCTTGTTCTCATAACATATAAGACTCCAAAACTGTAGCCTTGAAACCAAACATAAATATATAGAGTATCAAACCGATAGTCGAAACCAAACATAAAACATGTAGAGTATCAAACCGATACTCGAAACCAAACATAAAACATATAGAGTATCAAACTGATACTCGAAACCAAACATGAAACATATAGAGTATCAAACACTATACTCTCAGGCTAGAGGCACACCTCGTTTCTGGAAACAATTTCAAAACACAATCAGTATCATGTGATACTTGGAAATCCTAAACCAGTAACTAGTACCGGTTAGACAGTGGATGAATACTCTTCCATTACCGTAAAATCGTGTGAGAAGTTTCAGGGTCAATCGGTGCTCACACTTATAAGATTCTAGACGTTTGCCTACTAAAACCATAGTGATACTTTAGAAGTATAGTAGTTCAAAGTAGTCTGTGTATACTCAACAGTAGGATATAAATATCGAAGTACCTTTTGATCTTTACTGACATCATCAAGCAATGCAAAAGGAATCTTATCAATATAATATTATTTTACACTATAAATTTTTACCTTATTTACTTATTGAGACAAGCTTTCCTTGACAGATTCCTCGATCAAAGATATTTTGCCTATGTCTCTCAGTCATACCAGAGTTTGGTATCTGAGTAACAGTTGTACATCATGGAAGTGCTCAAGCATGCTTAGAGTAAGTGATTTCCAGAACTGATGAAGTTGTAGGAAAAGTATTGCTTCTGCATGGACAGAATCTGAGATCAAAATATACCTCGCTTTGTCAAAGTAGCCCAAGCCCTTGTCATTACACAATTAGGAAAAATTGCTCATACTGTATTATGGAAACTCTTTGATTGTGTTACCTTGTACTTGAAGTGAGGATTTCTACAGTTTGTTCAAATCTAGCAGGTTCATTGATAGACCCCCTTTATTCGCTATTGTCCACACTATACCTGAGGCAGACAGGTGTTAGTTTGTGAGTGCAAGATGAGGAAATAAGGAGGGGAAGAGAGAACCTGGAGAGAAAGACAGTGCAGATGGTAAAAGCTGATGCTAGAGATGTTAAAAACTAGCAATTTGACAAAGATTTGGCTGAAACACATGAGAACTGTAGTGGCCTACATCCAAGAAACTTCTCTTTATGAGAATCATCTGATCGCCAGTAGAGTTGTTATATGCATCATGATGTGTGAGTGTGTAGACATGAGAGTCTTTGTTGGGAAGCAGATGTGAAGATATGAAGATGTGAAGTATGATAGGAGGGCGCAGCACTAGTGGAGAGGCTTTGCTAGGCAATCAAGATTACCCTACACGGTGGTGTACTTGTAGCCTAGTATGGAGCTTACCTAATCCATTGGCTAATCTAAAGTGGATAACAGACTGCTGGGTGAGTGTATTTAACCACTGCACTTACCCAACAAATGCCAAGACATGCACCGACACCAGGTCAAGGTTTTAAACCATCCATCCTCCCGTACCTAGAACTGAATCAGTAGCATCACCCACATCTTTCTAGGGTGGGGGGGCGGGGGGTGTACTGTACCAAGTAACGATATACTGCATATGGTTGTTTCTCAGATTCACCTTAGCAGCTCTAGCAATGGACACCCCCTTCTCTATATTCTCCATTGCAACCGCAAAATCCTGCCCTAGCGTCTCCTCAATCCAGAGCGGTTGAGCGCAGCAAACCGTATCGTACCCTCCCCTCCACATCCAAGAAATAGAAGTCCTCCTTCTCCGGTGCATTATCCGGCAGGAAAATATTCTTCTTCCCAGGAGCCCTACTCAACTGCCACACCGTGGCTTCCCGCGCGGGCAGACCGGCCGGTTCGCATTCCCTATGCAGCCTCTTCTCCTTCGATATCCGCCCCCAATTCGCCAATGCCATAATTATCCAGCCTGCGTGCTCCAGCGGGATGACGACCTGGTACCTGTCCTGTCCTTCGTATATCTGTGGGGCGATCAGCATCTCCTGGTCGTGCCGGAAGCGCCCGGTCGCGAGGACACGGTGGTAATCGAAGAAAGGGACCAGCTCGACGTCTACCCTCGACGGATTAAGCGAGGTGTGAGGGAGAGGAACCAAGGCGTAACGCATGTCCCTGATACCCGATCAAAAGAATTGGAATAAATGGTCCTTGTACTAGGACGTTGGACCTGCCTCTCTTGATAAGGTCGGTGTCTTTCCCTGGCATTCAGGTGCCATTTTTACCCTTCCCCAGAAGAGGGATTCTTGACTACATAGTATGAGGATGGTTTATTCGAACTCTTACGGTTCCCCTTCCCTTTGTTGCGCCTTGAGGTGTACTCGTAGTACGAGTAATACAGCACGAGAAATGTTAGATGTCTGGTGAGAGATACTGGGCTTTGATTGGACATTCAGTAGCTCAAGCTAGTTCAGTAACCGTGTTTCTGACCTCTGTCTTCCGCTTGTCATTCGGACACATTATGTACCCCCACCTACTACCGCGACCGGAGATGTAGGAAGCACACCACTCACTACCCTAGGTCCATAGGCACCCCAGTCATTTTGGAGGGATCAGGCTGGCTTGCATCGCCCGTTCGATCACTACTGGTAGCCCATCGTATCACGTGGCAATATTGGTATACTTGGTGTATACTTGTAATGATATGCACACCCCCAGTATCTTAGCATACCCGGGGAACAGTGGTACCCCTCTGTCAATCCCACTTCATCAGACCACCTTAACCTTGAACTAGCCTAGGGTGAGTATATTAAATCGTCGTCGCACTTATCTAATCTGACCACTAACCCAGAGTGGACAACAAATGGCTGGATGGGTGTAGGCGCTCAGGTGATGGAGTTTGCCAATTCTTGGCAAAGAGGGAGAAGTAGAATGAAGGACTAGAGAATTGATTTTAGAGCTATCTTGCAATTCGGGTGATATATGTGAGCTCAGAAAACAGGTTCAAACGGAGGAGGGGGAGACAAAGAGAATGACAAGAGCGAAGTTGGCACTGCTAGCAGATCTGAGAGAATATTGTTGTATACATTAGTCCTCCTCAAGAACACCTTCTTGGATGAGGTGACGCCAGGTTGCATTGTTGATCGACTTGCGTAAAGCATCAAATCGCAGATCCAGACTATCAGCTTCACCCCGTCCTTGATTCGCAAGATTCACGAACTCATCACCAAGTATATCCCCCAGTGTTAGTGTTAGCCTCTGGGTCGCATGGGATCTTGGTGGTGGAAATAAGGTCTAGATTCCACAGATTAGTACAGTAAAAACAGACCCAGGATAGTGGTAAATGGTACTTTTTTCCGACCATCCTTCTTCGCAACTCCATCTCTGAGGTGCCAAACCTCCACAAACCCATTTTGGATTTCGGTTTCACCCTCTCTGAGTGGCTCAAGTTTGATTACTATCACCTTCATGATTTTTCCCCCAGTTCCCTCCAGGAGCAACTTCACATCTTCCTTCAGGTCATCATATGGCTCCGTATAGCCAAATTCGAATACTAATGAGGGCCAATAGCGTTTCACCGGTGCAAGCGCAACGTCCGGGACCTTAGTTCTGCACCGATATAAGATTCAAGTTTGGATAAGAATCTTAAGAATAGAGAATAGGACCTACATATTCTCATATTCGCCAGAGAATCCCTTGAGCCGCCCTTCGGCGATAAGATCAACGTCTCCTTCGTCAAACGCCCCCCTTTGAACTCCCTCTGTGATCAATTGACTCGCCCAAGTTGATACCGTCCCATGCATCTGGGTAGCCATCTTCACTGTCAATTGCTCAATTGCTGGCCTGTAGGTGTACCTATAGGAGTTTGTCAATATCTAATCAACAATGATTAGTTGGATTCTTACGCTCTCGCTCTGATCAACCCTTCTAGTCTCGCGAATTCTTCCGTAGTAATATCTACAACAAGATATTCGTCCTGCAAGAGAAGGTCCGATAGCTCATCTGGTGTCATCGCGGCTCGCTGATTATGAAAATTTGTGGTAATTGGGAGGAGGATAATAGCTAGAACAATGAAGGTGAAACAGACAAGGGTGTGGTGGCCAATTCTTTTTGCAAGAATAGAGGAGCAAACACAACGTCCCGTGTTGAGGAATGTACCGCTTGGTTGGAGCGTCGGTTAAAGTTCAAGCTGAGTTAAGTGCGATGTTTGCCAAAACACGCGAAGTGGCTGTGCAGAGGTCGATCTTTTTTAGTGTTCTAGCCACCTCGACTAGCCTCGGTTGGAAAAACTTTATTATCGCCACCATCTCCTGGAAGGCCACGAAACCCTTGGATGGGTTCATTCTGAGGGACTCCAGGTCACCGTCATCAACGAGAGTGTTTCGGGTATGGAATGGTCGGCTTGACTGCACTACAGAAAGTTAGGATTTTACAAATTCCTGATATGGATGTTGTTTCGTTGTATTTTGGTTCAGAGAATGTTAAAGAGTGAGTCGTGATTGGCTGGGCACGGCGTGGAGCTTATAGGCCTTGCGGCACAACGGGCGCTGCTTCTTCCCCCCAGAGCTATCATACAGGTAGGCTGTTAGGTTTCATCCTATGTAAGGTCTATCTATCGTATTCCTACTACCCAGGAAGGGCGGAAGGGCTCCCCTCTTGATGGACGTCTCACAGCACAGGGGCCTAATTATTTGAGTAATAGGAGTTCTCCTAACTATGTCCCCCGGGGAGCCAAGGATTGTAAAGGGTTGGGCGGGCCCAACGCACGCTTAAGGTGTTTCAACCAAATTCCCGGGAGTTTCGCACTGGGGGTTTGTACTTGAGGCAATGAGGGTCCCGACGAGCAAACCACAAGTGGAAATACGACGAGCCGGCCAAGACCCACTTCAATCAATGAGGAGCATCTAGACACACTATGGAGCTGGGAACACCTGCCACTGAGAGGATCTGCCTCCGCTGAAGGCACCCATCAACACGTGTATTTATAAATACCGCCCGCTGCCTATAGCATGGTAGGCCATGTCTCTATCGGCCAGAGCCACCCGACCCACATCCCACAACCTATCCAGGTTACACGAATCTCTATTGAATTTGTAGAACAAAACCTAAAGCCCATGTGTGGACTATCCGATGATGATCTTGAGAGGGCACTCGGAGAGTATTCCCAACGGCCTCAGGATGTCGACCAAGCGATGGGAATTGGCAAAGGAAACTGAGGTGAAATAAAGGAACCAACGTTACGGATGGCTATGCAGCTTCCTCGCGTGGGGGTTATATACAGGCGGAGGCGAGGAATCTCTACGAAAGGGATAATCTGGGAGGACTGGAACGCACATGCAGTCGGTTCCCAGAGGGAATCAAGAAACCTGCGGAAGACGGACTCTACGGATGGATGTCAAAAGAGATATCTCCGCTTTGCATCCATGAGATAGAGGAGCTGGAGGTTAGCGCGAGCCTGGAAATCATTAGCACGAAAGGACCATCGTAGGGGAACAGGGGGCGTTCCCCTTTCGCGAATGGGTCCATTTTCCACCGATATCAAGTACAGCCCCCTCAGGATGAAACGGCTGCGATCGGCCACATGAGGAAGAGGGGGGACCATGTGTGGCAAGTCACAAGGTAATACAACCATAGCCAAACCTCCATTACTCTCGAAACACCACCAAAGGGAGCGTCGGCATAACCTATCAGTGTGTTTCTCTCTAGCGGGAGCCCTTCCACCCAACAAAGGCTGATATGGTATAGGGGGTTTCAGACCATGGGAGTAACAATGATATTATCATACGGGGGTTATCGCAAATACAGGAGGCCATATTTAGGAAATAAAGAAGGGGTTTATGGTTTGGAGGGGGGTGGGCTAGTTGGGCCGCGGAGTTGTATGATAATTTCTACTTTTATTTCGTTCTCAAGAACCTATGATACATTCCATCGCGGGCTGCACAGCAGGTTCGGGCTTCATTCCAGATGGTGTTCGCATGACCTACAAGGTAGCACGACAAAGAAGCACTATCTTCACCTAGTGTTGTTTTTGCGCATCATGCAGTAACACTTCCTGCTCGTTGATGAGAAATGATCCTTTTGAATAGAGGTATGGTGAGAGGCTTACTGCTTCCTTCTCACTATTGCGTACATAGAGGTGTACGTAGAAATAGGTATTCCCCATCACTGCTTACATAATCGCCTTAGTGTATATATATATACCGTTCCTGTTCCTGTTAGCTAGTTAGTGAATTCAAGCAACAACCTTCCACTATACAATCGAAATGTCCACTACTTACAACTCGGATTTCCTGACGCCGAGTGATATGCCATGATTGCCAACTTCTCTCATCCCACTTTGAAACCCACAGGAACATCCCGCCGCAACGGAACACCAGGTCCTGATTCATAGCATGAACCCTAATCCACCACACAACGAGATCCCAGCATCACCCCAAAGTGATGTTGGCCCTTCGGTATTCCGCCGCTCCTCCTTTTCATCAATCCCCGCCATCCATCGGACAACGCTAACCTTGAACTAAGGCGCAGGATAGACAGCTGGGGAAAGTATTAAACCGGTGCCTGGCTTACCCAACCCGAGCACAGACTGAGAGTGGATAACTAACCGCCGGATGAGAATCCTAATCCTTGCGGAGCTTACCTAATCTGGGGGCTAACCAAGAGTGGACGAAAGAGCAATGGGTGAGTGTATTAGCCACTATACTACGCCGACCTACTTGTATGAAGTGCTTTTTTTTTTTTGGCAAACTCAAAAATATTTTGAATTGGGGCTGCTTGACGAGGAAACCAACATAAAAATTTAATGTCCAGAGGCTGTTTGGCGCGATGTGGTTGGGCTTTCAAACCATAGTTTGGGTCACTTACGTAATCGATTTGCGAGCTCTGGTTGGTCGCCTTACATAAGCGTAAAGCCCAATCATGAGCGTAAACAGCCTCTTTGCTTCTTAGTGTACGCTGAAGTCGGTAGACCTTGTGGCCACTCGGCCAAGATTCGCAATGCCGTATAAAATTAGCACTTCGTGATAAAGCTTCAACCTTCATCACTATCTTGGGGTTGTTTCTATAATGGCGTATTCCACGCCGTAGCGAGCGTCAGGCATAGAGAGTTATATGCAGGTTTGAGTGAGGCGATAGGTTGAACTTCATATCTGTACTCTATATTAGAGGGCTTGCACACGAGAGCCTAGGTAGAAGTTAACATATCATAATAACCTTGGCATGGCTATAGACCGACGGTAGGTGCAAGAATAAGTTTGCGCAACCGGTGCAAGTAGCTTGGCAGCCGGGTGATGGCAGAATCAATATAATACATTACAGAGAATATCTACATCAAAAAGAGAAGGGGGAAAAAAAAAGAACACATGAAATGGGTGACAAAACAACCCCAGTTAAGCAACCTCCAGCTCTAGTGCTTGTCACACATTTTTACACAAGCGAAAGGTTTGATAGCCCTAGAACTTTGCAGAAACGATTCCCTTACCCGCCTATACAGCAACAACCCCAGCGACCTGACAATAGCTAGCGTAAATATGGGTGTGGAGAAAGAAAATATAGCTAGAAAACCTCCCATTGAATGCCATTTTTTTATTAGCACATCTAGTTGATATTCCCGTTCTTGACCATTTTTCACTAGCAAAATCTCTACTGCGAGACCGCCCGGCCTGTGGAAAATGCAAGGATAGCGCGGCTAGTATCATTAAATCGCCAGCCGCAAAATCTCTCCGGGGTTGAGACAGCTTTCTTTATGAAACCTCTCTCAACCTAGCGGCTATCTCTAACTCAAATCTCTCTCGTGCGTAGGGACCAGCTAGGATCTCACCCAAAATATCGGTACCTGATGGGAAGTCGTGCTCGAAGATGGGTTCCCCTGCTCCTCTGACATTCGCGAGGACTGATTGGCGGAAGTGCCATCTTAGAAGCTCATCAGACACAGAGTGGGGATCGGCCGGGTTTCGGCACACAGGATCAAGAATTTTACCATCGTAGCCATAAAGATCGGGGTCAAACACAACTACCTTGTAGCCGTCGTCCGGATTAACGGAAATGAGGTACTGATCAAACATTGTGTGCACTTCTTGCCGGAGAAGAAACCCGTTTCGAGGTGAGTTGATCTTTGACGACTCAGTGGCACCGTCCTTGCCTGCGATCCATCGCCCATAGTCACACTGAATCCAAAGACTTGGGTGCTCGGGAGGGAAGATATGGGCAGCCTCGAAAGTGGTCCAGTTATTGGACTGGATAAAGATTTCAGGAATCGAAATTCCTGAAATAACACATTTCCGGTCGCGATTACGGATATCAATCCGGAAACTATCCTCTCTGCAAGAGATTTTATGAGAAATCAACCGATGTACCCAAGGCTCATCACTGACTTGGATAGAGGCTGGCAAAATTAGCAATTAGGCCACCAAGTAAATGGGAGGAATGTAGCACATACCTTCACAATAAATATCGTATACTCCCACTTGAAGGGGCACTTCCGTTCTGGATACGATGTGGCTCGACATCCTCTCTTGAACACGTATCGGACTCATCCCAACGACAAGTAAGATTCCGAGCATGTCAAGAAAGTTTGCCTCAGTTATAGACCCATTCTGGACAAGCCCTCCAAGAGCCTCGTCAGGACTGGTAGCCTCATAAAACGAGACATTGCGTGGGAGAGAGCGATTTAGAGACATCGTTGGTATTGGAAATTGTCGTAAACGTAATCGTTGGCGTGACTTGAGAACTGGCGTAGGGGAAGGGTCGAGAAATTTCGGTGGCGTATGTTGCTAAATGCCTCTTAGAATAGGCGTGGTGGGTGAGATAAAGTTTTGCGGAGCTCAGGGGATGCTGGGATGTGATCTCGCAAGCTTGGTTGTTTGGAAGAAGTGGGGTGGCACTGATGATAAATATCTCTTGGCTGCTACCGTTACCCGGAGTCCCTATTTCCCAGCCAATGAAATTCGCCGCCGATCACATTTTAAACATAAGTTTATCTCCGGTCGCTATGAAATCTCCGGATTGTGAGTTAAACCCTCCTGAGAAGGATTGGCGTTTTCCTGACATGTCATAATATTTGCCCATTTGACTTGTTGCATCGCATTAACTTGTATTCACGATTCTGTTAACCTGTCAAATTAAACCTATCGTGTGCGGGCGGGCGGATTTCCGCTGATAATCTGATTGTGGATTTCAAGAGTACTCGAGTAGGGAAAAGTCTGGCGAAGAAAGTCTGGCGAATGCGGCTCACAGAATTGATATGTGGTTGGCAATCAAGACTTCATTAGCCGTTTTCCTACCCCCTAGCGTAGTGGGTTATCACTTGTGTTGTGTTAGTTTCGTATGCCCTCGAAGGACGGCCGAGCTACCTACGGCGAACGTACGGCCCCTCGCCCGTGAGGCAGAACTCCCATGAAAGGAATTCCTTCATCTGTCCCGGGTTTGCCGGTTTAGCGGTTCTGGAGGCTTGCAAGGGTTTTACACGCATAGCTAAGTGGTAGTAGAGGGTCTATTTCTCTCGCCACGAAGACCTTACCATCACACCCCACACAGATAGCTAAACTATTATTCATCCTTTCTATTCCCTCAAGTTACCTGGCAATGTAGCAACAACCCCTGTCACCGAACAAGAGCTAGCTTAGAGAGAGGTACAAAGAAAATAAAACAATAAAAACTCTCATGGAATCCGATTTCATTAGCCCATCTAGTTGACATTTCCCTTCCCAATAATACTTCCTCACTTTCGACACCCCCGTTGGAGTCCGACCAGCCCCCTGGAAAAGCTAATGATCGCTCGGCTGGAGTCATTAAACCCACAGCTACATAATCTTTCTTGGATCGAAGCGGTTGCCCTTAGGAAACCACTCGCAACCCAGTGGCTATCCCCAACCCGAATCTCTCTGGTGCATAACGACCGGCAGGGACCTCACCCACACTATCGGTCCCGGGTGGAAGGTCGTGCTCGAGGATCGGTTCCCCTGCTCCTCTGAGATTCGCAAGGACTGATTGGCGCAAATGCCATCTTAGAAGGTGGTTGGACACGCGGTGAGGATCGTCCGGATTTCGGCACACGGGATCAAGAGTTTTACCATCATAGCCATAAAGATCGGGGTCAAAAACAACTACCTTGTAGCCGTCGTCCGGGTTAACGGAGATGAGGTACTGATCAAACATTGTGTGCACTTCTTGCCGGAGAAGAAACCCGTTTTGACGTGAGTTGATCTTCGAGGATCCAACAGCACCGTCAATGTCTGTGATCCATTGTCCGTAATTATATTGAATCCAATGACTTTCATGTCGGAGGGGGAAGATATGTGCAGCCTCGAAAGTGGTCCAGTTATTGGACTGGATAAAGATTTCAGGAATCGAAATTCCTGAAATAACACATTTCCGGTCGCGATTACGGATATCAATACAGAAACTATCCTCTCTGCAAGAGATTTTATGAGAAATCAACCGATGTACCCAAGGCTCATCACTGACTTGGATAGAGGCTGGCAAAATTAGCAATTAGGCCACCAGGTAAATGGGAGGAATGTAGCACATACCTTCACAATAAATATCGTATACTCCCACTTGAAGGGGCACTTCCGTTCTGGATACGATGTGGCTCGACATCCTCTCTTGAACACGTATCGGACTCATCCCAACGACAAGTAAGATTCCGAGCATGTCAAGAAAGTTTGCCTCAGTTATAGAATACCCCATACCCTGATTACATATGGCATTACATTTCGAAACGCTCGCTGGTATAATACACGTTTTGGGTGGCATGCATCATAACAAAGAAACTGGAATTATCGCAAATGGGAGGTTGTGTTTAGGGAATAGAGAAAGGGCTTTTAGAGTTTAGAGGGGGGGGTTAAACAGGGGAGGTTGTATCTTTCTACGTTCCACTTCTTTTCTCAATAATTCACATTGCATAGCGGGTTACCACGCAGGTTCGGGTTTTGCTCCGGGTTATGTGCGCACGATTAGAAAGCAGAGCGACACGGAAACACTATTTTCACCTGTTGATCTTTTTGCGCATCACGCGGCAAACAGGTCTTCGTGATACTGAGTGATATATTGTGATCGCACATGATTCCAGGCTGCCGGAATGACATGTTTATCATCAGAAAGGTGATACCAGGAAAATAAACTTGATTGAAACCTACATGAACATGGCGGGGCAACGGAAGACCAGGCACTGATTTGGTATGGCGCTTACCTAATCTGAGCGGTAACCCAACGGGGATGGCAGGCTTTAGGTGAGTATCATATATTAGACCAGAATACTATAGAGTACCGATAAGTACTGCACCCTCAGCCGAACCAAAAAACCATGTTAAGGAAATTAACTTTGCTCCCAGCCAAAAGCTCCATCGGAAATTGTCCCATCTACCCGTACAATACCCCACACCCTTCCCACAAACTACTAATAGATTGGTAAAAATGAAAATGAAAATGAAACATTTAATGAAAGAAAAAAAGTTTGGATAACTTCTGTTGCTCAACCTATGATACCCGCCACTCGAACCGCGAGCGCAATAGCATTGCATAATTCAACGGTAACAGTAGGGGAAAGCGAGCGAGACACTGTGCCACTTCCATCACACGGACGCGGGTTGGTTGATTTCCCTTCATTCTTTCTTTCTGGGTTTCTTTTCTTTGCTCACAGAACTCTACTAATTGTCTTGGTCCAGTGTTTTCCAAGACCCAGCTTTTCCTCTTCCAGTACCAGTTGGTACTAGTCGTCTTCTGTGTGAGTACAATAGGTGGTTGGAGTTGGGAATTGCCCGAGCCGAGTGTCATGCCTTTTCTCACATGGTGGCGATGTGGGATGGCCAAGTGCACGGGATCACCGCCCGCAATATTAGCTGGGACAGGTCGGCTGTGTGGGCGGGCTATTGGGTATCATACAAAGGGAAACCCGCGGGGTGAACGTACATTTACTACCTCATGGCTAATACATTATTTAATAAAAAAATAAAAAAAGGGAAATGATAATTGAACCACTCCACCACATCTCCCAAAAACAATTCCTACTGCAGCTACCGGGTACGACTTCTCGTTCCTATGGCTCCAATGAGTACCTCCTCTCACTCCTATCAACGCTTCAGGGTGCGTACTCTCTTATAACTGCCTCTAACCCAAGGTCATGACCATCAGATTGGGGTGTGCCCCTGACTGCGCAACTGTGTCCTTCGCCAGCGACCAGCTAGGCGAGTTAATCTTGCTTCCCCCCCTGCGGTGCCATTTCGTGACCGGAACGCAGACCAAACCAATTCCCTAGTCTCATTGCTCTCAAAAGAAACTAAAGCCTCAACGGAGGCCAGCGCGTCAGCCCGGTCGGCCGCCATGTCATGCATGCCTCAACTCGCCAATTTCTCGTTTCATGTTGCGGAACTGCTGCAATAAAGCACGTTTATCTGTTTGTCGCTTGCGGCGGATCAAGGCGAACAAGCCAAGAAGGATGACAGTGAGTACTGAAACAGGTGAGATGTAGTTCCCGAGAAAACCTAAGTGACCTGGCACCACAAGATTAGACGCCTCTCGAATTCAAGACCAAGATGGTGTGTAAACAAAGTGAAGATTTTTTGTGACACTCTCGGATTAATGAAATAATCTATGATATGTTATAGATGTGCAGAGCGTTGCTTGGATAGGAAGAACCAAGCCTCGCAATGGGCCGGCCGGGCCGTAAATTCTTGAGCCTGGCGCAAACCCGGACCAAATGATGTGTGGCCCGACCCAAACCCAACCCGACCCAAACAGAGCCTGGGCCACCCGGAAAACCCAAACTATTCGAGAGCAGGTGTTACTCTAACTCTATTTAAGGAAGTCAGTTATTTTAATTTTATTACTTGAGGGGCATTCAATCTGCGCTGATTCTAGGAAAAACAGGTAATGAGAGTTGGATGAGAGTTAGTGACCCGGAGGAAGGAAAACAAGAAATATCTAGAAAACAGCTTAAATTGGAAGAATTATTCTCAGAGATCCAGTCCTTAAACGCTTCCAGAGATTCCCCCCACTACGGATGTTGATTGCCAGGTTCGGAGACATTGCAGTGCTTGAATGGTATCCGAAGTATAAGTGACAATTCTTTCGGGCTTTCTTTCGGGCTTTTTCGTGCTACCCGGGCTTGCCCCCTGAGTGACCCGGCCCAACCCGACCCGATCTCGGCCCGGACCCAATTGCGAGGCTTGGGAGGCACAATTTATTTGCGCTTTGTCATTGTCGAGAAAGGGTGGGAGTGGAATTGAGAAGGAAATGTGTACTATATATCACACCCGTTCAAAATCGTTTAACATGATTCCTACAATTAGTCTGGGAGTGCGCGTCATCAGCCACAGACAGAAAAACAAAAGATTCCAACCCACGATGGCGACACAGGCATTCCTCATGCTACAATCGGGTCGTCCTCCCCAAATCCGGTCCCTATATCCTCGGTGGACGGTCTTCCAGACTCCCCCTCCTGCCTCTCCTGCCGATATACAGTGTATCTCATAACCATTCGTGCAATATAGAAAGTGAGTAATATGGTTTTATCATCATTTGCACCGTCACAACAGAATAGCTACTAACCTCTCCGGTGGCCTGTGTGTCCAGACAAGCTACTATGCCCACCGCTAATCAAGATTCTCATTTACTCGGCGGGGATTTTGAGCACCTTGCCTGGCACCCTCATCATCAACGTTTTGCTAAACTGCCGCCATCACTACCGATGAGTATCATCTCGCGCTTCTTTCAGCCTGTACTCGGATTTCAATCTAATTTCGTAATAGATTCTATTCCGACCATGTGTTGTTGGTTGGAGACCCATGCCTCCTTCATTCTGTTTGCCTTCTGGAGCCAAATTGACCTTTTCGGGTTATACCACGGCGGTAAGGCTCGTTGCGAAGACAGCTCTCGAACTGGCGCCCTCAAAATTTGACCCAACCGGGATTAGGCTCTAATTGATCGCAGGTAAATATCATCACCTCCGGACCGGGTATACCCGAGTACAGGTGTTTATCATAACCTCCCCCCATCAATACCAACAAGTGCGAGTGTCATCTCTACGTATTTCCATTCTCAACCCTCATTCAGTGTGACAACATTATTTTCAAAGGTGAAGGCTTTGAAACAGCGGAGGGAGAAAACATGGGTGAAAACGAAACGAAACGGCGCTTACTGGAGCATGAGAACCAGGACTCTGAGCACCAGCGCGCCACTTTGGCCATAGGGGGGAATTTCTTTTTCATTCAACTCCGCTCCCTTCGCACTCTCGCTCAATTGTTCTACCTGCTCAACTAAACTAAACAACTAAACCGGTGCTGGCAGGAGTAGAAATAAATTGCGACGCAGGCGTCTTCCTATCCGCCTACATCACACCTCAAATTTCCGCTCTTTTCCACTCAAGTCTCCCCTCCCTCTGTGCACTCCCATGTTAACAGAAGAAATCAAGGCTTCATAAAAGTTGCCACCGCAAGAAACCCCCGCTGCCCAGAGCCCCCAGACCCCGCGACACACCCTCTGCTCTGTATAGCCCGCTTGAATCGCCGGTCTCAGACAGATGCATTGATAGCACGGGTGTGCGTGGAGAACGAGAGGATGGGAACTTGATGTATTTCCTAGCTACGAATGTTGCTACCTAAGTGAATACATGACTGCCAAGCCGTGACGCCCACTGTGCTCTCCAACCCTAACGTCCGTCCGTGAGGTAACCCCAGTACTACATACCACATGCTAACATGCATTGCTACCAAGGTACAGTGGTACACTTTATTTCGTACAACGGGTGCACTAATCCAAAGCGCATGTACGTAGCCACTATCCAAACGATCCAGCGAACAAATGAACGAACGAGACAACATCCTGGGCATGCCGAGCTGCATCTACCATCTCCAACACATCACACTTCAACCTACCTCCCCGACCATACCCCTCTTAAACCAACATCGAGCGAGTCATCCTCCCCCTTATAAAATCATCCCGCGGCCCTCCCAGCAACATTCTCCACTTTCTCCACCCCCGCGCCCTCCACTAGCTACCCAAATCCTTTCCCCACAAAAGCCCCCGCAATAACCTTCCTACCTCGCCGCTCTCCCTCAATGCCCCTCCTGCGCGCGGTGGACGTGGGATAGGAAACGGAGAATAGGTGCGATCGATAGGTTGATTGGAACTCAAACCTGGGAGAAGTATCAGCTGGCAAACGAGGAACAGGTCGAATTCGGTAGAATCAATTTCCCCTGCCAATCCCAGAGGGTGCCCCAGGATTACCAGGCCGCTATTAGAGGACCTAACGAGCCCAGCTCGCGGAGGATTGCCATGGGAAGGATTCAGGGGAGTGACCCTGACCACGGCTTGTATGCGGGTGATGAACCGTGTGTTCTAGCAGATTCTGAGAGGCCAAACACCAGTCATGCCCTTGGAGGCTATATCCAGCAGGCAACCACCCAGAATCCATCGCCAGGGAGTTGGCTCGACTCTAGCACATGCCCTCACATCTCAGATGCTGAGGAATAGGACCGCACCAGCGCACTGTCTCCCCAGGGGACCATGGCCGTGGGATTGCGAGCTCGGCGTGGGGCGACACCTAATAAGCAAACCGGCTCCAAGTGCGCCCACAATACCGCTCCGTTGAGACTTGGCCCCGGACCCGGTTTAGGATCGCAAAAAGCCCCCGCAACGTGCCTGGTGAGCGCAAAGACATTTCAAAGACCGGGCGAGTTAAAGCTGGAGCTCTCTCATGATAATTAACAGTAAGGGGGGCGGGTTATAGCCCATGAATATATAAGAACTATACCTGGCTAACCCTGCGGGCTATCGGAGGGACCGCCCCCGAGCACTAAGGGGATACTAACGATCTTTCCCAGGAAACACATAAAACGTCACTCACGCCCGTTCGCCTGTACCTTCCGGGGATATAGAAAATCATTCTGTTCAAAGAAAGACTGGAACCGTCACAAGGACAGCCAGCACATTCAACTGGGACTGTGGAAATGCGGGGTCATCGCTCCCAAGTCTACCAGTCTTTCTGGTAAACTTTCATTTCGGAGAGAGTCTCATATCACCCACTCGAACAATGTACACAACATTGTTGATAAACATGAGATTCAAAAATGGTCCAACAAAGCGCATATTGGCCGTAACAACTTCAAGACACTCGGGTGCGGCTTCTGCTCTAAGGAGAGGAGGGATGGGTTATCAATAAAGGGCTGCGTTGTGCAATTGAAAAAGAAGGGGCAGGATAGCTAGGACGAACGGTTCGGTCATCTAAGAAGCACTTTGAGGAGGGGAACCATATCAGGGGCTACACGTTTCACGATGACGATATGTTTGGAGATTTGCAGTCTACAGAAGGCGAGGACGACGATGATATCAGGGGAGAGGACGATGATGTTGGTGAGGAACGGCCCACAATCGAATCCACCGGGCCGCCCGAAGAGGAGAAGGCAATGTTACAGCCTCCCCAATACACCACCACACAAACGGATGAGGAGGGCAACAAGAAGGAGAAGAGATGGTGCTGTGTAAGTTGTGAAGAAAAAGATCTACATACAGATCGCCCACTTCGGCAAGGTTCTGATCTTTTACCTTTTGGTTACTCTGGTGCAAGCATGATATGAGGCGGTGTTCCGACCCTGAGCCGCGTACCGTGGGCCTAACGGATTCTTGTATAGAGTGCTGCCAGGAAAGATGTTCGGCATTCTCGATTGAAGAGAGGAGATAAAGTAGCCTTGTGATTGTCTCTGTCACTCTGTTTATTCCAATGGATTTAATGTTTTTTTTATTCTTATATCTTTTTCCCACGATTGCGATCACTACCATTGTTACTGGCTCCAACATTTTTTTTTACCCTCTTATTTTTTTCCTCCTTTGACCATTTCGCTTTACTGGAGGGGGAGGATGACTTCAAGTTAAGCTTGTTGTATAGTTAGGTTTTCTTTTCTCTTTTTCTTTTTTCTTTTCTTTCTTCCCCTTTTCCCCGGGAGCGATGGGTTGGAGATGTTAGTCGATGGGAGTTTTTTATTCCCGAGAAGGTGAAGCGAAGTAGGGAAGGAGAGGGAGTAAACAGGAGGCGTAGGAAATATAAGAGGAAGCTTGAAAAGCAGTGGGTAGGGAGAATGGTAGGATAAGAGGTGGAAGAGATGATGGCTGAGATAATCACATAACATCACTCGGACCAAATTGGTGTTCAGACAAATGCACACAAGCTCGCTCAATCACTCACTCGCTAACATACTTACACCACGTACCCTCGCTCACTTTTATTCCCTACACATCCACTCATCCACCCACCCACCCTCTTTTCATGCGTTCTTACAATCCTTACCCACCTAATTACATGCTCTTCTACCAGATGAGTAGGGCTAACATGGAACAATTGGGGGTGGGGGGCAAGTTGGGCGAGAGAAAGAAAGAGAGAGAAAAACCTCGTGACAGACGCAGAGAAAGTCCTGAAAACCAAAATGAAAATGAAAAATGATTTTTCCCTTGGCGGTAACCCGACTCCTCAAACTCCAGTCCATCTCTATTTTAATTCCCAAAAAGGTCGTGTCCGTAGATGAACGCGCTCAACCATAAAGGTCGAAAGGTACGCACACGTAAAGGAAATCTTTCAAATTTTCAACCTTTTTTATATCACACCCTATCCCATATCTTAGCGACGTGCTAGTAAAATCTGTCCCTTAGTCCGTCGTGTGCTGCGCCCAAAGGATCCACCGGTAGTTGGGGGAAAGCGGGATCCGGAGGGTATACTGCCTTAACTGGAAATAAATTTACAAGGGTTTCAAAGTGGGATCTATTCAACCGATTTCTTTCAGCACTCTGATAGAGTAAGGGATGCTCGAGCCCAAACATGGGGGGATAACTAAGGAGAAGCGGAGTTGGAGTGAGTTCCGTCGGTCAAGCCAAGTTAGATGCAAATAGCTTATTTTTATTGTTTTAAATTTTTCATCTCTTTTCCCCCCCTCTCGTTCGATTTCTCGGTTGCCAAACCGGATCATGGGTAAAGTTATCTACGGGTGATAACTTGGCGGATGATATACTCGTAACGATATCGCACAGCTGCAGTTAACGGTAGAGTGCAGGGGTGAACTTCACTCCCTTCCCCATCGTCCCATCATTTCCCGGGTGAGCAACTAAAGACTGCGCACATCACGTCCCCACCCACCACCACCACCACCACCACCACTACACCCTACTTACCGCTATCCCCTTTCCCATCATCATCACCACCAACACATCCAACCCAAACCAAAGGTGAATGCGGCTCGAAAACGTGTGCGTTGTACTGTTCCCTTCGCACTCGTCACTCGCGCGCGCACACACTCACCTCGCCTCCTGTGTTTCCCGCATTTCCACTTCTCTTTTTTCGGCTTTGGGAAAAAAGAAGAAAGAAAAAAAACAGTCATCCGTCACTCACGCTCATTCTTAGGGTGAGGGCTTTTCCCATCTGAAGTATCACATTTTGGATGATGGTACAATCGGGAAAAAGAAAAGAGTAGAAAGGGCGGAGGGGGGAGTTGGGTATGTAGGGGGATAGGTATAAGGCATAACCACGTAAACACTTTTCCCATGCTTGCTCGCCCGCCTGGATTTGTTCTTTATCTCTTGATTCCGTCGGCGGGGAGGAGAGTGGACGGAGGTGCCTGGAGACCGAGAAAGACAGCTTGGGAAAGGGAAAGGAAGGGAGGAAGTGAAAGTGGAATGTAGAATCGGTTGTGTTTTGGCATTGTCTTATATTTTGGCTTGAGCGGGGTGGAAGGAGGCTCATGCGGGATCGGTGAAGTGGCTTATCGAGCACCAAAAGAAAATGGAAAAAAAATGAAACGCGAAGAGGGAAGAGACATGAGTTGATTGGATAATACAAAATCGCGTGAGAACTTGTGACCCATTTCTGAAGATGAGAGCAAGAGAGAGCAAGCATGTTAATCGGACCATATCTTTGAGGGTTAGCTGTCGTAGCCTATCATATCGTCATTCACCTTCTTCCCCTTCCCGCCTCGGGATCATATAGCGAAGGAACGAAATACGCGGCAGAATTGTCACAAAATCATTCATTCAATCATTCGTTTATTGATTCATCCGTATTATAGTTGAGACCCTTTCAACCCTTTTTCCCTTTTAAATAACGCGATGCTAAAATAGCACCCAAATTGATCTAACCTAAGCGGTGGGCCAATAAACTTCCTCTTTTTCCCTTTCCTCAATCCTGTTCCTATACGGTGCGGCAATCGAAAGTGCCTTCAATCATGCCCTTTTCTGGCTTGCCTGTCCGTCCGGCAGTCTGTGTGTTCATGTGCAATTCCCGCCGCGTGTGCCTCCTTGTCCAAGAGTTCCCTTTGCTCGTCGGGGGATGATGGTTTGGATTGGTGGCTGAGTTGAAGGGAGCACGGAGGTCATATCGCTAAGAAGGGTAGAGTGCGGTAAGATAGCTACCATAGCTATCATAGCCAAGGCTGAGGGGGGATACGATGGAAGATACGATACTCGTGTACCGGTAATGGAGGAGAGAAGTGGAGAAAAGGTATTGCGCCAATGGGGGGCGCAGGGGGACAGATCTTTTAGGCCAGCTATTCGTGAATTTCCAAACATTTTTCTAACATTTTTTTAGCTATAGCTTTCCCCCTCGCATTAAGCTAGAGATGGGGCTGTCTTCTTTTTTCTTCCTTTTTTTGCTTGTGAATTTATTTATTAAATTTTGTTTATTGCGTTCTGATGAGGGGCAGCTCTTCTCCTATGGCGGAGCCGCATTCGATGGTGCCTTTTATTTTTCATATTTTTTTCTTCCCGGGGATAGATCATTCACGAGGGGTAATTTGTTTGTGCATTATTCACAGAACAGAGAGATCCTCCAAAATTCCCGATGAGATTAAATTGGATTCCGAGGTAAATTTTGCTCCCTCCCTCATGTTGCCCTATGTTTCAATACGGGGTCGACTCAGCGCCACGATCAACATTTTGGACGGTGGTGATGATGGTGATGGCTCTGAGGAGGGGCAACGTTTCTCACAGTGATATAATTGATCAATAATTGTGATCCTATAGTAATGGGGTGTATTGGAGAAGGGGTAAGTCCTCAACAGCTCTCTGTGTTGACCATAGCGGGCTATACCGCAGGGTCTGGTTTCGGTCCGGGACGTTTTTGTACAATCTGCGGACAGGGTGACATGGAATACTATATTCACCGGTGAGGTGAATTTGATGCCGAGTGATATTCTGTGAACACCCATCATTCCCGCCTGCCCGGCTGACTGACATGATTTTTTACGGATTCACGCCCCCGGAGCCCGCAGACCATCAGGCCGGAGCCAATACGCCCGTAGAGGATACACGTCAGAAGAGGCAATTTCGAGTGATAGTTGGGGTTTGGTGCGGCGCTTATGTAATCCTGGCGCTAACCTAGAGTGGATGAGCGACAGCCCTGGGTGAGTGTATTAACCACCATTCTCAGCCAACAACTACTACCAATTATGGCGCCCACGGTCAGTTGTGATCTCCCGACAGTGGGGACTCAAGAGAAGGGTTCATGTAACATGTCTGAAATTAGTTACAGTAACTAGCTTGATGTTAGTTTCGCCTACTCAGGACTTACCTGGTAGTGCACACCTTTCTTATTGTTACCTATTTGGGAACTCATTAGTAGTTCACTTATTTGTACCCTTCGCTATGTTACTACCCAATTGGGGATCCCCTCGCGCTTCTATTACTGCTCAATTTGTACATTAGTAGCGACCGCTTGTTTTACCTTGTTTGGATTTTATTACTTGTTTTGTTAGTTATATCCTGTCGCTTTAAGTCCTCTGCTTTAGGACTTCACTTGCTTTAACTTTCGCTACTATGATAGCACTGTTGTATTATCTCCTTTGACAAGATACTATTGTTATGTTTCCTAGCTACAATCTTTTGTATTTAAAGAGCCTACAATCCCTTAAGGATTTAGTCTCTCAAGCCTCACAGGAACGCTCTTCTGAATATACTACAAGTTGAACGGTCACTCTATCTTTCCCTCAGCTTTACTATCTTCTTTGCAGAATACCCACCAACACTTCACCCCCTATCCTAACAGTGTCCGGGAATCTCGCTGAGATTCTCGAAATACTTAGGAGTAGTTACAGGCCACCTTGAATAGGGATTGAATTGTTGATTCCTTGAATGTTTGTTGATGGATAGAATCAATTATATCCAAAAGCTCACATTTATCAAAGTTCTTGTAATGTGGAGCCCACTGATTACTGATAACTGGTGGTGGTCCTGAACCTTGATGGGCATATTGGAGAATTGCATTTGCACAGCTCATCAACACATTACAAGTGGGCACTAGTACTAACCTTATTTAAATGGCCGAGATATTGGCAGACTGTTGGTTCTTAATCCTCGGAAAGCTTGTAGTTAGTTCCTGATCGATCTTGGCAGGATTGATGGCCTTGTAAATGTGCTCGTAGACGTTGAACTGGTACTTCATACTGATGAGCAATTACTGCAACATTTGGATATTCATCTTTGCTGCTCTGGAGAAAGGCTATTGCTGCCTGGATTCGTATCTCAATATCTCCATAAAGCTCAACTTGCTGACTTGGTAGAATGAAGGCTGTAGCTGGTGGCAAAATTTGTTGTTGTATAGATATACCGTTTGCAAAGTGGAGATATATCTAGTATATAAGAACTGTCTACACTATAAACTATCTTAATTTACAAAGTTGTGTGGAGCCACAAAGTGCTGTTGAGCCATAAAGTACCGTTGTGCTGTCAGGCACTCTTTAGAGTGCCCCCGGTTGTGGCTGCATGCCACAACCTTGGCACGAGTATACTGCACCGCCATACTTAGCACCGAGTCTTTTACCCAAATCCTAAAGCATATTTAGACTGTAAACTCTACCAATTGAAACGGACTGACCGGGAAACCATCCCAAAGTTCTTAGCCCCACAGTGCATGTTAACGATGTTGGCTGTCGTGGTGACTCTGTCGGGGTTTACAACACGGGATAAAATTGCCGATTAGTTATAAGGGCTCCAACCTTCATCACTTCGTCACTATAACCTAGACCCTCATATTTGTTAGAGTTGCCCTCGAAGTGATGCATTCAACGCCATCACGAACTCCTTGCATGGCGAGTGATGTGCATGTTAGATTGAGGAGATGGGTTGGAATACTGGAGAGTCTTTCGGTATGTGAATATTCTGGAGCTCAACATTCATCAGGTGTTTTCACTTCTTTCCACATAGAATGCATTTACACAGGAAAAAGTAGTAAGTGGTAGTAGAGGGTCAGTTCCTTTGGCCGCCAAGAGCATACAACCATACCCCTCCGTGATAGCTAAACTGTGAACAAGCCACTTCCCTCCATTACTAGTACATACAGCAACATACACCCCCGGCCACCCAACCAGAGCCAGGCTGAAGATAGATGTAAAGAGAGGAAATGGAACGGGAAAAGCACGCTATGGAACTGTATTTTCATTATCTCAGAGAGGTGGTATTCCTTTCCCAATACATTTTCACTTTCAAAGCCTCAGATCCAACCCTATCAGGCTGACGGGGGAACCAATGACCGCCGGGGCAATGTCATTGGATCCATCGACGCAAAATCTTTTGAGGATCCCAACGGTTGCTCTGAAGAAGCCTCTATCAACCGAGCCTCGATCTCCAACTCGAATCTCTCTTGAGCATACGGACCAGCAAGGATTTCGCCCACCATATCAGTGCCGGGTGGGAAGTCGTGCTCGAATATCGGTTCCCCTGCTCCTCTAACATTCGCCAGGACTGATTGACGGAAATGCCATCTAAGGAGTTCATCGGGGACAAAGTGGGGGTCGCCCGGAGATCGACACACGGGATCCAGGATTCTACCATCGAGCCCAAGTCGGTCGCCTGTAAACACAACTACCTTGTAGCTATCGTCTGGGTTAATCGACAAGAGGTATTGTGTGAACATTTGGTGGATGTCGGTCCGGAGAAGGAAACCGTTTTGAGATGAGTTGATTTTCGAAGATCCGACGGCATCATCAATGTCTGTGATCCACCGTCCATAGCTATGTTGAATCCAATGGTTCTCCTGCTCAAGAGGGAAGATATAGGCAGCCTCGAAGCCAATCCAGTCATTAGCCTGGATACAGATATCAGGATTTACAAGTCCTGAAATAACGCATTTCCGGTCCCGATTACAAATTTCAAGCCACCGACGGAATATATCTCCCCCAGAAGGCCTATAACGAGAAACCAAGCGGTGTATCCAAGGCTGATCGCTTACTTGGATAGTGGCTGGAAAAATTAGGAATTGGGCCACCTGATAAATGAGGTAAGTATAGCACATACCGTCGCAATGAATATCGTATACTCCTGTTTTGAGAGGCGCGTTCGTTCGGCATACGACATGGCTTGAGGTCCTCTCTTGAACACGTAGAGGACTCCCGCCAACAATAAGTATGATTCCGAGGATGTCAAGAAAATTTGCCTCAGTTATAGACCCATTCTGGACTAGCCCTCCAAGAGCCTCCTCAGGATTGGTAGCATCATGAAAGGAGACATTACGTTGTAGAGAGCGATTTTGAGACATTGTCGGTGGGGGGGGGGGGGCGATTCCTGTAAAGGTGACCGTGGAAATGACCTGAGAACCAGTGCAGGCAAGAAGTTGAGGAATTGCACTCAGAACAGACGCGGTTGGGTAGTGAGATAAGGTTGTGCTGGATTCAAAGAGGTGGCAGTGTGTGGTCTTGAGAGCGCGCTAGTTTGACAGGAGTGGGTGTGGTCCTGATTATATAGTATCTTGTTGAACCTCCCGAGCACTCCCTCTTTCTAACCGATAAAATCCGCTGACAATCACATGTTTACCCGACACGCGTCACACACCATTTATTATTAAGCTCTGTCAAGTGACATACAATCTTGGCAACAAAATTAGTCGCACTGGGCGACCAATACAGTCAATTAGGTCACAGGACAAACATCAGATGTATGTGAGCGTTGCTCGAGTCCTCGCTGTGGAAACTTCGATTGCAGAAAGTTTGACAAATCCAAAACTCCTAATTCAGCTCAGGGAAGGTCCAATCTAATATAATGTGCTACCCGGTATACAACCCACACCTTTGTGGTTCATATTAGCAGTGTCGGGCGCCTATCGAGATTTTCAAATTTCTACCTCCCCTGCGAACCCCAACAGACACACCCACCCGTCAAATCAGCCCTCCGCTCTAACAGGTTATAAAATATGTCTCTGGCATTATCCGTTTCATATCACAGCGAGTGCCCTATATATCAAGCGATACCGTATTAATTGTGGAGAACCGCCACGCACTTTTACGTAGAAATAAGTGGCTGAGGTGAAACTCACAATTGCGTCTGGATCAGAGCCCTGCAAAGGCTTAGTCTTGGTTATAAAGAGTTAGCATATGGCGTTTTATTGCGATTTCGAGACAAAACTCGGTTAAAAATCTTATTTTGATGCACGATATAGTACTAGCGCTAGGCGGTTCTTCTCAGTTGATCTGGTATGCAGGTTTTCATGAGGCAATATGTTGAACTTCAGTCAAGATAACAGTAGTGACCTATATTTTGGTTGATAATCCACCATTCTGCCGGATACATTCTGCTTTTTGGGGTATGTGAAACTTCCGGTTTTCCTCTTTTGCTTCGAAAAAATCCACAATTGTTAAAATCGCTCTGCGTCATTATTGCAATTGTTTCTCATCTAGTGGAAATGCGGGTCTTGAATTGAAAAAGTACAGGTGGGAGCAGCGGGTGGTTTTCTTCGGCCAGGGAGATCATAAAGTCATGCCTCTCCAAAATTGCTAACCTATGAACAAACTTGCCCATTCCCTTCGGCGCCAATACAGTAGCGACCTCAACCATCCAGGAACGGGTACCCCAAAGATAAGTGAAAAGAAAGAAGAAAGAAAACGAAGTAACGCTTGTGGATATGCACTATGGTGGCGCTCCCACCCTTTTAAAATCCCTATAACCTCCCCACCAGGCCTCCGAAACAGCCGGTGATCGCTTGGCCGGTGTTATTAAATCCACAGCCGCAAAACCTCCTGTCCATTAGGCAACTTCTTGCAACCCGGCAGGTATCTCTAACTCAGATCTCTGGGTGTACGGACCAGCAAGAATCTCACCCAGCAGATCGGGCCCTGGTAGGAAGGCATCATCAAAAATCGGTTCTCCTCCTCCTCTCACATTTGCGAGGACTGATTGGCGGAAGTGCCATCTGAGGAGTTCGTCGGAGACACGGTGAGGATCTGTCGTGGATCGACAAACGGGATCTAGAACCCTACCATCGAGCCCAAACCGGTCGGTAGCGAACACAACAACCTTGTAACCGTCATCTGGGTTAACGGACAAGAGGAAGCGGTCGAACACATCGTGGAGGTCGGATCGGAGAAGGAAGCCATTTTGAGATGAGTTGATTTTCGAAGATCCAGCAGCATCATGCATGTCTGTGATCCATTGTGCATAGTTAAACTGAATCCAATGGCTTTCATGCTCAAGAGGGAAGATATGAGCAGCCTCGTAGCCGGACCAATCGAGGGATTGGATATTGCTCTCAGGATTGACAAGCCCGGAAATAACGCATTTCCGGTCACGGTTACGGATTCTATGGCGGAATGTACGATCCCTACCGGTGATGTTATGAGAAATCGCTCGGCGTATCCAAAGCTCATCGCTGACTTGGATAGAGACTGACGAAATAAGGAATTGGGCTGCCCAGTAAACGAGGAAATTTAGCACATACCTTCACAATAAATATGGTAAACTCCTGTTCCAAGTGGCACGTCCGTTCTGGATACGACACGGCTAGATATCCGTTCCTGAACACGCAGAGGATTCCTGCCAACCACCAGCACGATTCCGAGGATGTCAAGAAAATTTGCCTCGGTTATTGAACCATTCTGGACTAAGCCTCCCAGAGCCTCTTCAGGATTGGCGGCATCATGAAAGGAGACATTGCGCCAGCGAGATCGATTTATAGACATCAATGCTATTCGTGGGTGTGAACATGGGAGTGACTTGAGAACAGATGTCGGGAAGTAACCTAGGTGTATATTGGTGACCGCTTAGAAGAGAGGCAGTGGGGGTGGTGAGATAAAGTTTCGTTGAGGTTGATGAGGAATTAGTCGATGGACGCGCGTGCTCACTGTTTAACAGAAGTGGATGGCAATGATTATCTACCCAGTTTTGTGGACTGGGCACCCCCTATCTTCCGGCGAATGAAAAAGGGTCACCGACAACCAGGTGACAGCGGGAACGGGAGACCATGTGAAAACATGGATGAGAAGGATGCAATATTGGCAATAAATAAATAAATTCGTTGCACCTGGCAATCATATGATCTGTTGGGCAACATTTCAGAATCTGATGTAATATATATACACTTTTCGCTACCCACGATGATAGTAGAGGTATAGTGGTACGGTACCTGTATCTGCAAAATTTCTCTGACCTCAGAATACCCCCCATTTTTGTCCAGCTTCCAGGGATATCACCGACAGACCAAACTCCATAACTCCTCCTCCACAATGGTGCGGGCAGCAAGGCCCAGAAGATGTCTCAATATACCACCAATGATACCCCCAACTTCTACAATACTAGTAACTCTACAAATGTGGAATAACTTCATGGTAACTGATGATCCGTCTCAACTCCTCGTCTGGCTGTCACCCTGTAGCCAATTTCGCGTTTTCACCACGGGGCACACCGAGCTTTCTTGGATTTGCAGGGAGAAACCTGTAGCGCATGCATGGAGCATCGGATGAAGATCTTGAGAGGACCCTTGCGGGGCGTTTGGGACAGCCTCGGGAAGACCAGCCGGGGATGAGACAACTGTAAGAGAGGCGAAGTTCGAGCCGGAGAAAGGGGGCGGATTAGCGGGCCGGAGAAATGGGGATGGGACCGAACGGGAAACGTTTCCACCCGAAAGTCACCTCCTATATGGCTAAGCAATTCATTCGCGAGGCGATCAAAGACAGGCAGCAGCGATAAATCTCTACGAAAAGTGTATTTGAGCTAACAAGATCGCAAATCCACTCCTACCCCGGAGGAAATCAAACGACCGGCAGAAGGTGAGCCTTTGCCCGACGCATGAATGTCAACTAGGTACCCACAGCTTGCCTCCCTAAGGTATGCGAGTTAGAGAATGGCGCGAGCCTAGAAATCGTTATCAAGAAGAAAATCTGGGAGAACAAGAGGTGTGCCCATTTCACATTTGGGACCATTTTGCATCCTGACTAAGATGATAACTCCAGCAGGACAAGATAATGGCAATCCACTACCCAAGGAAGCGGAGAAATCCTGTGTGGCAGGTGGCAAAGCTAATATCTCCTTAAACCTGAACGTGCACTGTTCCATCTGATGGGAGCCCTTCCACCCAACAAAAGCCAATACTGTAAAGCGCATTTGGACCATGACACCAACAATAATTCCGTGGTTATGGCAGGTATGGGAGGACGTGTCTAGGGAATAGTCAACGAGTTTAGAGCTTGGACCGGGGAGGGTTAGCTAGGGCGGGAGCTTGTATTTTCTCCGTTAAATTTTTATTTTTATTCAAAAGAACTTAAAATTTAATTGTCATAGCGAGGATACTCGTATACCGCCAGCTCCGGTTTCAGCCCGGTGTTCACAAGCACAACAAAGCGACACCGGTCGACATATAGTGAAACCTGCAATCCTTCCCTGGAGCCTCCAACCCTGAACCAGGAGATTGCAGGAATATCTGAGAAATTGTATTTCAAGAGCTCTCATAGTACTCTAGATTACAATTATTTGACAGTATGATTAAACGGCTCCCTTGCTTTAACACCCTACTAATGCTCCAGATGACTGGTTGCAGCAAGAGCCTACTTCATGTAGTTTTACCCTTTGGTTGGTGGATTCAAAGAAAATGGCTAACAAACATGACCCATACCACCCGGTAGCTGAGATGAGCTGCATATTTGGGGCTGTGGGAGGTTTCTCCCCCCTGCTTCGACCATTCACTTCGCCCAACCAAACATAGTATTGTCGATAACTGCAGCATAAATGTCTGCACCTTTCCCATTGCGGGCGCTCTTCCCCATATATCTGCTTCCCAAGAGAGTTGCTAGGTCATCGAAATTGCTCTACAATTGGACCCTAAGAACCAAAATATTTGCCAAACGGTCGCCAAGAGCAAAGACATTGTGGATGATCTCATTCCCCATCTCCACAGTTTATAGGGAATGTTGCAACTCGAAAACCTATCAGATGAGTATGCAGAACCAAGGACCAAGGGATCAGCAGACCCTCAGGTGCAGTCACTAAATATTCCCCCAAAGGTGGCCATTCCTTTACAAATAGTAATATTTCATGACATCTACTAGTGCTTACTAAAAATGTAGATAAATCAAATGAAGAAGTAGTGAACATGCCTTGGTAGTTTAATTGATGAGTTGCTTTAATGCTGTGTAGCCAATGACCTAGAAAGGCTTGAATAGAACCTGAATAGCACTGTCCTAGAACTAGAGCACCATTCCTGGACTTCAGTCCAGGAGATTCCGGCCCACGTAAATCATCTACATTTCCGCTTAGTCCAATTATCAAGGCTGCCCTCTTGCCATCTACCCCAAGAGCTGCTCGCGGGAGGGGCGGCATGCTCACCAACCTGTCAGAGATCTCTCGTAGGGCTGTCTCGGTAGATGTTCGGGGTGCTTGAACTTCAAGCACCCCGAACTAGTGTTGTTCACGAGCCGACTCGAGCCGCCAAGTGGCTCGAGTCCAGAGTGGCCACGATATCATACCTCTACACACTGCCATTATCATTCAAATCAACCAACAATTGTATATATATAGCAAATTGAAAATAAATACAACTAGCCAAATGACCTTCCCACTATCCCCGAGTCCAATTCCTGGGGAAGCTCACCATCTCCTTCTGTGTCTGCCTCATAGTTCCCATCTTCCCCACGGGTTTCCTCTACCGGTAACCGGATTGCCTGCTCTTTCCCATCCGAAACCTATGTCAAAAATAAAATTAAACACAACCCCATAATAATTAACATAATACTGAGATGGCAGCGATATAATGTGCGGGGGGTCCCTTGCTCTTCCGTCTCAAGGAGTGCTAGAGGTACTTGGTATTACAAACTCTCGCTGACATTTATAATTACCATGAACCCAGTGCACCGAAAGACTGTAATACGATAGGGTGATATTTAATAAACCAATATTCCCTTCATTCTAAATTCTGTAGTATAAAACGTATTCATAACCCTCACCGTCCGCTGACCCTAATTATAGCAGAAAAAACTAACACAAAATAAAATAGAAAAAAAGGGAAGAAAGGGAAGAAAGCTAACAAAAAATCACAAAAAATCACAAAAAATCACACTAATACCTCACCCAGCCACTGGGTGAATTACATCCCCCATCCTCACTACCACTCAAAACAAAACAAGACAGAATGCCCAACCAATGCAACTACAACTCACAATCAAACTCCCTAAGCATTAGCATAGCCGGTTGTCCCATCCTCCTCCTAACTATTCCCATGAACCGGAGCGGCGCAAGGCTGATCTCGCCGATGACCACGACGGGCAACAAGAAGGCTCATGAAATGACGTACCCGAGACCAAAGTACTCACCCAGCAAGGATATTGAAGCAAAGAACAAGGCTGTGCCTAATTCTGCGAATATCATTCACATGTGCCTATTCTCAGTGTTAGCTAGAAGGGAAAGGGGAATGGGAAAGGGAGGGCGGGGGAGCAGGTGGGAACTTCCAAGTTGTGATTCCTAGGGCGGCCATTATATGCCCATTTAATATCAGAGCTGTTAAAATCACAGATATGATGCGATTGAAACTGTCGAGGCCCACGAGTATTTGGGAGAGGTTTTGGATTATCTCCCCTCTCCTCTGTGCTTTCATCAGCGCTCAGGCAGTCAGGCATAATTATCGCAGGGAAAGACAAACTTTGATGAATGCTAACAAAAGCACCCAAACAAAAAACGCCAGATAACTCAGCGAATACCCTTCGGTAAGTTTCTTATAAAGATCAGGATAAGGATAAAGATTCGCCTGAAGCTCGTCTACATCAGCATCCAACACCGGTGAGAATACCGGCACCATAGTATAGTGTTGCCATACCCAACAAGCAGCCCGGACCATGGAGACGTCATTCTCACTGTCGCAGATGAAGCATATGCATTCCCTAATGAAGGCACGGATGAGCCGGGCTATGTCGGACTTTTGGGGGAGGGTGCAACAGTACGTGATTACTCCCGGGAGCTGTACGGCGAAAAATATGAACTCGGATTTGTTCGTGTCTAGGAAGAACATGAGAGATTCGCCGTTGATGAGGAGACAGGAGCTTGCTTTATTGCAGAGGAATTCTAAGGCATAGTAGGTGTGGTCTCTTGGTTTCACTAGGTAACAGCATCCGAGTTAGTATTGCCCGGAGGCAAAAAGAATAGAGTTGTAGGCATATACTTGGCAATGAATGGTATACCATATTGTTCCTTTAACACCAACTTTGCGACTTTATCACTAGCCAGCATCCAATCATGATCCCCGCATTCCAGAGAAGCTCCCAACTTGGCTCAACATCCCTCGGCAGCTTACCCCTGACACCCACCACCCCCAAAAGCTCCAAGCCATGCTCAAAGATTCTCCGTCACAACATCTCCGTCACGACTTCTCCGTCACGACCTTGCCCATCCCCTGTCCCAATTAACAAGCGACAACGGCCCGGATTTGCGTTCTCCGGAGAATTCCTGGTCGCGCTAGATGGACAGCTTCTTCCTTCGAATAAATAAGGTTCCTAGTTCCTCCCGAACCATATTACTGCACTCCTGATCCCGTTAGTCGTTAGCCTGCACAATCGAAGTCATGACGGTACCCGCCCCCTTCTGATAAAACCCGATATCCCCAGAGTTAGATTTTTCCTCCTCCGTACAGCCACCAAGAGAATCTGGCCCGTTTCTTGTTTCACCAGCCATAAATCGGACGACAATTCCCATTCTCTCCCTCTCACTCGTGAATGGGATGACCTCCAATACCTAGGCGCGGACAGCAATTTTGCCAGTATCGACACTTTGTAATTTCATCCTTTTGCGATCCCTAGACGACAGACGCAGCCCAACACTCTCCGTCCGTCGCAAAATAGCAATCTCACCCGTACTTGATGCCTGATACGTAACTGTAGCCTCCAAAGCACCCTCGTAGGTATTAGTTGTAAGAGTAACATTGTGACCTAACGAAAGAACAACATCCCTAACTCTGGACCCAATCTCCCTCCCGGTTCTTGTGGTAGCAACATCCAGCTGGACCCCGGGAACACTCCCGGAAGTGCGACTGCCACCATCAAAAAAATCCGAGTCTAATATAGTCCCTAACTTGATCCACAGCTTCACCGGCATAACTGACGGTGTCAACATGAATCTTCCCCAGTCCTGTGTCGTTCTACATCAAGACTCCAGTCTTACAGCTGAGAAGGTACTCCACTCTCACAAACCTCCTCGGGAATGTTGCTAGTCCTAACAAAAGTACAGTATCCTTAATCCCCTTGTCATGTTCAATAAACCACGCGCACGCGCTCTTGCCCATGTCCAAGTTGACCGTCAAGCTGATTGGAATAATAGTCGAGAAGAGCACCGAGAAGCCGGGGTTTTTGATGTACCACCAGCTTCTGCTTATGATTTCGCGGGGACTTTCGGGGTCTATAGCACCTGGCTTGTTTTAGCTATTCTCAATCAAAAATGCTGCTACCAAAGCTATACTGAATGAAAATATCAGAAGGCAAAGAATTTGTCAAGTCATTGATCTCTTTTTCCAGCTGTCCAGTCATATTACAGGAGCGAGATATAGACAAAACCACTCACGTCTCCGAGCCAGTGTAAACGGGAGTAGCCAGAGTGGTCGAATTGCTGGCCAAGGCGCAGTATTATTAACGGATAATCCCAACCCCGAAAGTGCCGCCGCCGGAAGTGCCGATGGCAAAGACGAAGAGGTGCCAGAACCTAAAGACATAGATTAGCCAGGACCTAAAGACATAGATTAGCTAGGACCTAAAGGCAGAGATTAAGCTGGAGTCGATACCTGCTTGAAGAGCTTGCCAGGCGAGTAGGGGTTTTCCTGTGTGAGAGGGGTGAAGTGGAAAGACGGAGAACAGGGGGAAGAGGGAAAGACCACCAGTTGGTTTGGTGCTTCTCGCAAGGTGGAACCACAGAGAAAATTTCCGGACCCCTGCTTTTTCACTCCCGGTAATAAACGACCATCTCTCTCATTGAAGAATTACGTTGCTTAAGACCAATTTAACTGATCTCCTTCTCGCGACTGCCACCAAGCAATACCATATTGACTAAGCAACCCTTTTCACACCATAGCCCCCGCTTCGTAGATTTCCCCAGAGTGCTCCTTCTTTTTTCTCATTTCATTAGAAAAATTTGATAAAAAAAATAAAAACTATATACCTGTAAAACCTAGTTCCTCTCGCTGCGTCCTCATTGTATCCCCCTCCCTATTTATTTCCTTTACTTTCTCCCTCGTGATTCATTGTTAGTAATAAATGCCTATAATATTCAGTAATTCCGCTCCGAATCCCTAGCCCCTTTCCTTAAAATTGAAAATTGTATGATATGATAGTCAGTTATCTAGGCTAAGAATGTGAAAATCCTTATTTCTCTGTTAATTCTCAATTCTATAATAATGTTATGATATACAGCCGCATTCGCAAAATTCTCATGTCCTCCCGAGGACCACTAGACATTGGAAACGATTTGCCAACACTCTCCTTCTATTATTTGTTAGAACAAATTGTGATAAGAGCCTACAATGTCCCTAGAGGCATATCCAAAAGAGAGTTATCAAAAAAATTCGAGCTCGCCGGTTATTGTGAATAGGTATTGCACTTGAAGTGCAAGGAAGGGTATGAGAACTTTTTTTTTTTTTTTAAATACATTTTTCTCTTCGGGCTTTCTTGGCAATAATAGCTCGTCTGCCCACAATCACTAACTACCCTTTTTCCAAACATCAAACAAATTCCCACCCCTACCCCCAAATGAAGTATCCCCTTGAGCTCTCCCAAAAGAGGACCCACTAGGACCCATCAGCTTCACTCCAAAATCCACACCACCCCTATTACCCCGACCCTGTTTGAACTCCTCTTTACTAGCTTTAAAAAACTCATTGGCGGCATCATCCATCTCTTTCTCCCACGCACTTTCCTCCTCCCTCAACGTCATCCTCCACACATACTCTTCCTTCTTCTCTCCCAACCTCTCCTCCTTCGACAAATCCACCTTCCTCACCTCCCTAGCCACACCCTTCACACTACCCTCTACTACACTCAAACGGTCACCCAAGCCCTTCAGCACGGCCATCACCCTCTCCACCCTATCAGCCTCCTCAATCTCCCCCTCTTCTCTGTCTTCCCCCTCTCCTCTAGACCCTTCCTCAATCCATCCACCTTCTCCCCTACCCTCTCCATCATACCCTCCCACGCTGCCACCCGTCGCTTCGGTTGCACCGCCACAAAACGCCTAACTGAGCACCAATACTCTCCAACCCAAAGGCCAGACCAGCACAGCACACCAACCGCCTCCAATCCCCTTATCTTTACCACCACCATGGACGCCAAGCTTCCAGACTCCCTCCTCTTTTTCAACTCTTCCTCCCCAACCAACCACCTCATTCCATCACAAAATTCCACCCCCGCCTCGCGCAATGCAACCTCTACTCCACCAATCCCCTCTTCCCACCATACACCCCTTATTTTAACCATGAATGGCACCCTATTCCCCTCAGTAAATTCAGGATCAAAGGCCCCACCCACCCTTCTCTTCTTACCACCATCCACCACCTGGGCGACCATTTCCTCCAAACTCCCACTCATACGCTTTTTAGAAGTACCCCTTGGAGACCTCTCTTCCTCCGGTGAGGGCGTCCTCCACGGGTTCAAATGGGCCTTTTCCTCCCCTTCCTCACTCTTCCAAACCCTATTGACACCCAAGCGAATATTCACCTCTCTCAACTCCTCTTCTACCCTCTGTAAACGTCCCCTTAAAAACTGGTTCTCTGGGAGGAGACTTTCTGTCGTAGGCCCCTGCCGAATTCTAGGGTCATTTGTGAATCGCGAAGCCATCGTGAGGTTCCTGGGATGGCTCGTGATTGGTCGCAAACCCAAATAGAGGTTTGTGGAACCAGGTGAAATTTCAAACGCTGAGGTTGTAACGGCAACGGTGGGGTGGGTATGAGAACTTTACGAATGCGGAAGTATATTAACACTGATTTGATTTCACAAGTCAGGTGATTTTCTAACCATATTTATGAATCATGGCCGCTCAATTGGTAGCTTTCAACGAAGACAGACTTTCCCAAAAACGGTTCTCAGAAAAGATACGATATAGATATTTTCGTCATAGCTGATAGTCGTAGTGTAATACGAGTTCTATCGTGGCCACACCGTATACGTGTCTTCCTATGTAATAGTCTTCCACCCCGCTCTCCTCACTCCCCCGCCCCTCGTCTCTCCCCACAATTTCTCCTTTTCCTCGTCTCTCGTCTCACCCCACAAATTTCTCCGGCGCTACCAACTTTGCTCTATTATTATTTAGTGTTCGTTACGGGGCGGGGCTGGGCGGGTTTTGCCCTCAGGCGCCCCGCTGTTACACGGGCCCGGGGGGATATTTTGTCGGCCCTCCCCGCCCCGCCCCCTATCCGGGGCCCCATTTCTTCCCACCCAAATTTACCGGGGGCCCGTCTGGGGCATGGGCGGGGCAAGCCTCCAAAAATGCCCCACCCCGGGCCAGTGAGCGGGCCGGGGCGGGGAACGGGGACGGGGGCCCGTGTTTTTCGGGGCCCCGGAGGCCCCGTAACGAACTCTAATTATTATTTACCCCTTTCTTTTCTCACCAGTCATTCTGATTCTATTTTCACTCCCGCGTCTCTAAGAATACAGAATGAGTATATTAGGTAGTGATTATGACATACAAGGGGGGGGTTGGGTGGTTAGAGATAGAGGTGGCACCAGCCCCCCACTATCTAGGTCTATATACAGAACCCGTCATGCTTCTGCAATCAGCCAGAGTGTTCCACCGAAATTGCTTGGGAAGCGACCCACCCCCGAAACTAAACCTCCACCTCCAAAACTATCTATCCCCAAATCTCCTCCTATCCCAATGCATCACCGAGCAAAAGAACCCATGAACGATAATAAACTCTCTGAATTGACCCAGTCCTCAGGGTATCCCAGGTGTTTGGTGAAGCAACCACGCCCTTTGAGTGTCCTAAGCCCGGAAGAAATCTTTAGGCTTCAAGATACATTTGAGGGCCAGCTAAACTTGAACGGAATTTCCTCGGAGGAAGTGAGCAAATGGGAGAGGGAGCATCCCGGAGTAATGGAAAACAAGAAGGTCTGGCAAGAATACAACTTCCTCAATCAATCGTTTATTATTAAATGTTCCCCTCTCCCCACCCATGAGGCACTGGCCCAGTTTTTCACTCAGAGCATTCTTGGATCCCTGTTTGAGCGGTTTGGGGTAAAGGAGGCAGGAGATTTAGTAAGGGTTAGTTCCGGAATGAGTATGTTATCTAATCTCTCTTCTTATTATTATATACCTAATGGTATCTAGGCTTTACACGTTTCAGTGGAGATTTTTGTGGGAAATCAGTGAAGATTCCCGATGCCTACGCTATGTTGCCTGGTGCAGGTTTTCCAACAGTCGTATGCGAGGCTGGATGGAGCGAAAAGGTTGAAGCCTTGTTGGATGATGCACGGTTATGGTTGTTACATACCAATGGACAGACAAGGGCTGTGATTTTAGTTTCATTCACAGAAAGCTATGCCGGGAGTTCACCAGAGGTAGGGAACAACGGGCCGGAAGTAGAGAAAGATATACCGGAGGTGGGAAAAGGGAAGACCGTGATGGGGGTAGGGGATGACAAGCTGGGGGGTGGTGGTGAGAAAGATGCTGAGGAACCGGTGGCCTTAAGTGAGGAACAGATGGTCGTGGAGAGTATCGATGAAACCACCAGATACCACGCCCTAGCCGCAAGATTACTGGACTTGAACCGCCAGGGGAAGTTGAAGGAGCCCTTGGTTGGCACTCTTGGAGCCACAGTGCACGTTTACAAAGCTTGCGAGGACGGGAAAGAGATTAAGGAATCGTTTATGGCCACCCTACTACCGCCACCGGAAGGGGACTTGGAACCACCGGAAGGGAACTTGGAGGAAGAAGAAATATCTGGATTTGGGGTAGAATTGGTGGATCTCTTAGGAGACAATGTTCCAAAGGGTCATGACCCTAAAAATAAGGTCATGTTTAGTTTAAAGGAGCTTGAAAAATTCGTCAGAACTTCACTGCCACAAACCGAGATGATGAGATCATGTGCCCGGGCAGTGAAGCTTCTTAGTGCAGCTGGACAGTGGGAGGAGCGGGAAACCTGGGCACAAAGTAAGAGAAGACGACTAGGATAGTAAAGAAAAAGCGGAGTGTCCATGCAGTTGGGGTGGAACTGCGGATGTATTTATTTTTTAAGTCGTTTTCCATTGCGGGCCTATGCTAGCGTTTTCGGCCATTCCCGAATATATACAAAGTCCTCCTCCGCCTCGACTTCCCTCCCTGTTATCATACCTCAATGACATTTAGGAGGGGGAGATAGAGTAATACTGTCTTTATTGCTGCTTCCCTACGGTGCTAGTAGTGATGCCGCAGTGCAGTGGTGTGAGATATACCTTTGTTTGTATTATAGTAGCGGTACCAGTGTTTACCTACAAGGGAGATTGCAGAATGGCAACCTGGAGCAAGTATCCACACCCAGGATGTTAAAAACCGCCAAACTTTCCACAATCCCCAAATTCCCAAATCTCCAGATATCAAGAAGGAGCCCAAAATCTCAAAATAATGGATTCCTCAGACCACCTCCTACCCCTATTCCCCCCTGCCCCTTCCTTCACGATGCCCCTCAAGCCCAGGGACTAAGCCTCAGCCCTCACGAAAACCGATACCATAACAAGCGCGGACCTCTCCACACTTAAAAGCTAGCAAAAACGCCTCTCGCAGAACTCTAGACGCTCCTGACTCTTTGTTCAACATTTCACCTACCCTAGGACAGTAGATCCTCAGCTCTACCGGTATCATACCCCATCACACCACTTACCACAGTCAACAACTTGGCTATTTGTCGACGGTAGTGGCCTTTTGCTATCTCAGGATGGCTTTCCATGTATCGTACGTTTGAATAATATCGATTCGTATCAAGCCTATCCTATCTTTCTTGACCCCACATTCCCTCATATTCCTGATGATGAGCGCCCACCCAAGATTCCGATAGTCCGAGTCTTCGGAGCCACTGATACCGGTCAGAAAGTATGTGCGCACATCTATGGGACCTTCCTATATCCCTATGTTGAATATCCTGGGAAAGGTTCGATGCCAGAAGACGGTAAGAATTTACTCTAGTTGCCGAGGGGCTTGTCGGAACTGACCTTTCTATCCTAGTCCATAATTTCTTCACACGCTTTCAACAGGGTATAGATCGAGCTATGGAGTTATCTACTAGCCGCTCTATCCGGCCACGAGAGAGACCTCCCCACTTTGTCGCTCATATATCTCTCATCAAAGGTGTTCCGTTCTACGGCCTTCAGTTTGGACGGAAGTCCCATCGCAAGATATATCTTTTCAACCCACATATGAGGAGTCGGCCTGCTAAAATTCCTCAGAATGGGGGTGTTTCAAGCAGGGTTTTCCAACCACATGAGGCTCACATTTAGCGTCTCAGGTTTGTGCAATTTGCTTATTTTGTTGGAGAAGCAATGCTGAAGAGATTTCATTTTCGCGTCAATTGTAGATTCAGGACCTTCGCAGAAGAATAAATATGCCTTCAAGTTTTCTCGGAATGCAAAGACATATCAGTCTAACGCTTGTGTAGTAAACACCGTCAGAGACTTTGTTCTGAACGCGGAGCGGGACCAGATCGAGTGCATATTCTGGTCGTTGAAGGAAATGGAAGAGGATGAGGGTGGTGAGGCTCAGGAAATGTTCGTGTCATCATCTAGCCTTAGGATGTCATACCCCATACTTGTGCAACTATTGACAGGCTTAGAACTCGTATTGGTATTATAGCCTTGGTAGATGAATACCATAACTATCCCAACCCTTGCCTGAGATTCCGCCGCGAGTGCAGGGCCAACGTCCAAACAGAAGATTCAGAGCTCGACATGATAAACGCACTAATCAATACTATACAAGCCCTCGATTCAGATATCCTCGCGGGATGGGAGGTTAACTCCAGCCCCTGGGGCTACGTTATCAAGCGTGCCAAATTGCTCTTCAGTAAGCTCCAACATCACTCCCTCAGAGTGGGAGAGGTTCTTCTAATACTAACTAACTTTAGAGATGAACCTCTGTGACGACCTCTCCCGCTTTAAGATGGAAACCCACAGCAGATTCGGCAATGGGTCCAATCTGTGGGGTTTTAATACCGGCTCCTCTATCAAGATTACCGGAAGACACATGGTAAACATATGGCGAGCCGTGACCGCAGAGCTTAACTTGCTGGGTTACTCTGTGAGATGTTGTGTTTCACTTATTGCATCAGAGGTTAGTGATATCCAGTGAAGCTGTCGTCACATCTCTCCCTAATAGCTAACAAAACTGCAGGATTCCGCACCATTCATTTAAAGTCTTGAGTGAGTTGTAGGCCACCGTTACTGTTTGGGAAGGTCATCGATCATATGGCGAGCAAGGTGCAATTAGACTTGGAGATTTTAGACCGGCAGGAGCTTATTACGCGGACGAGGTGAGTTTCGGGATGGGGTTCATCATTGTGTCGTGGAAAGCAGCTGACTTGCGACTAGTGAGCGAGGGAGCGTGCCTTCTCGGTATTGACTTCGCCTCTGTCGATGGACGCGGTTCTCAGTTTAAGGTTGAATCTATGATGTTCCGAATAGCGAAACCAGAGTCCTTCATACTGGTTTCCTCGAGTAGGGCACAGGTAATTACGCTTAGGCATCCGAAGTTACCAAGTATACTGAACGGCAGCTAGGTTAGACAACGGAATGCACTTGAATGCCTGCCTCAGGTTATGGAGCCTTTCTCGAGGTTCTACACCAGCCCAGTAGTCGTTCCGGACTTTCAATCCCTATACCCATCCGTGATGATTGCACACGACTACTGCTACTCTACATTCTTGGGCAGAATAACCCCCTCGCGCAGCGAGGATAAGATGGGCTTCACAAGACTTCATCGCCCTCCCCGACTCCTATAACTTTGCGAGAAGGATATCAATAGTAAGCCTTCACCCCCTCCCCTCTACAGCTCAAGGCCAACATCCGACAATGCACTAGTCGCCCCAGGCGGTGTAATGTACATAAATCAAACCATCCCCAAATCCCTCCTGGCAAAAATGTTGACGAAAATCCTCGACACCCGCATTATGATGAAGAATGGCATGAAGCATGACAAGAACGACAAAATCCTCCAAAGGCTGCTAAACAGCCGTGAGCTCGCGCCAAAACTCATCGCGAACGTGACGTACGGGTACACCTCGGCCTCCCACGCCAGGCGCATGCATGCACTGAGATTGCCGACAGCATCGTCCAGACAGGCCGCAAAATCTTAGAAAAAGCCGCCCGCCTGTTCCAGGAAGATCTAAAGTGGAAGGCAGATGTAGTCTACAGCGATAGGACAGTCTCTTCATCCACCTCGAAGGCCGCACAAAGGACGAAGCCTTCCGCATGGGGGAAGAAATCGCGGTGAGGGCAGTGTTCCGAACGGGTCAGGTAGGCCAGGCCGCAGCAAAGCCTGGCCTGGCCTATAGGAATTCTCTGGGGCCTGACCTGGCCCGCCTATAGGCCATATAGGCTTTTTACCGGCTGCCTGATAGGCCGGCCTGGCCTATATAGCCTACTCTTGGCAAGCCACCATGCAGTGTCCACCGCAAAAATTTACAGTTAATGTTCTCCGATTACTAAATAGCATTAAAAATATAAGAACAATTTCTCTTTATCAGCAAAAATACTAGAGATACAGTAGTTAATTAATTAATTAAATTAATTGTAGAAAAAATCGACGACACTGAGGTTGAAAGTGGTGGGGGAATCAAGATATCCTTAAAGCGATCTGTTCCCAACCCTAATCTCCGGGCCTATAGGCGCCTGTGAGGCCTGATAGGCTTTTGTAGGCCGCTCAAATTCTGCCTATACCAGCCTAGGCCATTTCTGGAGCGGCCCGGCCCGGCCTGGCCCGTTGGGAACACTGGATGAGGGTGACGGAGGCGAACCCGCAGCCAATACGAGTATCGCCAGCAGGTGGAGCCTGGCTTTGATGCGAAGGGGATTGAAACGGTTAGGAGGGATGGGACGCCCACCAAGCAGATGTTTGAAGAGGCTGGGCTCAAGATCCTGTTCAGAACCAAGGACTTGTCATATGTCAAGCCAGAGGGAGTGGACGAAGATCATAAGGGGAAAGGTGTCCATTCAACATTTCTGCTTCGCGAAGGCTGTAAGGTGCTTATGCGTATGTTCACCCTCGTGAAACAATTATTTGAAGCTTAGAAGTCTGATGATTGTAAACAGCGAGGGAGCATCCCTCCCCCTGGCGCCCAACTCGCCGCAAAGCGAATAGAAAGATATCCCGAAAACACCCCCCAATACTCTGAACATATCCCATAAGCTCCCCCCCCTCTCTCTCACTTCTCTTTTCCCCATACCTAAAATTAACATATAATATTATTATCATTCAAAAAGCTACGTGGTGATACCCGGCTCCCCTGGTCAAATTCTAGCAGACCGTACAATCGAAGTCAACGATCTCCTAGAATCGCCAGAGCTAAGCCTAGACTCAGAATACTACATTGCAAAAATATAATCCCACCGCTGGGACGCATTTTCAGCTTTGTCGGCACGAATGTGAGGCAATGGCACAACAAGATGCCAAAGTATAAGCACCTGCGGAAGTTGGTAAAATCCATTGAAGGCGCTGCCGCCACTGCTGGGGGCGTCGGCATCCGCGTCGGTGGTGGTGGTTTCTAGAAGGAGAGATCCCGAGCGATAATAGAATCATACCTGACCAAGTCCTCAAATGTTTGCGTAGTATGCAGATGTAAGGTTGCTAGAACCAAGAATAGTCAGTATCTACTTCCTCCCCCCCTCCCCCACTCCATTGCTAACTGGGCCCCCCAAGACATATACAGAGGTTGTATCCAACACCGCGACGCCTCCATCATCCATGTGTGCACACAACTTGCGCACACCGAGAAGCAGGTGCCGGACTTGCAAGCTGTGTGTAAGTCGTGTGAGGGCAGCTCTCCGAGAGAAGAGGTGGCATGCAGGTCGCAGGACTGCGCAGTCTATTATTCGCGCAAGAGGCAGAGCGCTGTATTTTGGAAGGAGCGGGGGAGCTGGAGCGGTAAGATGGAGGGAAATGTAGTGGCGGCGATAGGCCTCAATTCTGCCTGTAGGATGGAAGGACACACTCGTACAAGAATATCAAGGAATAGAGACTAGTGTCAGAGGCGCAGCACACAGAATACAGCCTCCACCACTTGCAGATAGTAGCCCCCTAGGGATCCTACCTCTAGTGCTCTTGGCGTATCATGAATAGATCACCACTAGTATTATCCCTACATCAGAAATTACACCTGTGCTCTCACATCCTCTGCAGCCACGAGTGACACCTCATGACCACCTACATCATCTTTCTTTTTTTAAACTTGGTTCTTGACTCTTCTTTTCTCGCCTCATTACCCTCCTCCGTTATTCCTTCTTTTTCTCCTTCACTGCTTCTTCCGGTCTCTCTGTCCAATATCTTCCTAATCACTCAATAGTCAATCAAAGTTACTTGCTCATTTTAGCTACCTCTACAAGAGTCAGCTGAAAGAGTTAATCAAACCAAGTAGGTTACTTGTATTAGATAGGTTGCGGGACTCACTTATCTTCTTGGATCTCTCTCTCTTCTTTTTCTTTTCTTTTGCTCAATAGGTTCTTTTTCGCGACAGCGAAAAATAAAACCACTAAAACCACTCTCACAAGGCCCGCATTTGACCTTCAGTCTCTCTTGTTCTTCAGTGAATATTTCCCCGCACTTTTTCTACCCAACAAGCTGCCTTACAAACACTTCATTCCACCCACGGCTTGCAGGGTTCGGCCCGCTACAGACTATTTGTAACAGCTTGGATTGCCTATTGAGTGGTCATGAAGAGATTGAACCAAGAGATCAAGTGGTGTAGGATTAGGATGTACATGCATATCCGCATAACCGCAGAACCACACGCCTGATAGACAGATCAGGAAGCTTCTTCTGGGCGGTCTAGCTACATACCGGTAGCCTCACAGTAATTTCTTTATTTACCATAATTATCACCAAAGCTCATCCACCAGTACTGCACCATTCTTCGCCAAGAAACCTTAGCACTGCAAATTGTAAAACAATTCCCTTTGCCCAGCACAAGGTCAGAAAGACCCAGGATGAAAGACCAATAACAGATATTTTCATCGAATATACTAAACCACTACAGAACAAAGATCGGCGTACGATACCAAACAGCCTCTAACTGCTACATTCCATCCTTATTTCTCATTAGACCCGCCGCTAGCTGTCTTAGCCTCTTCCCCCTCCCGAATTTCCTTCCTAGCTGCCGTATTCTTCTTCACCATGCACCTTTCTTCCTTTCTCTCCTTATCCAGCCCCTTCTGTTCTTTAACCGGATATCTTTTGACTCTGCTGGCTACCTCCCCATGTTTGGCCAGCAATGCATAATTGCTGGCATGGGTAAATAGTTCAATCAAGTTGCGAACACCTTCTGTGACTTCCATCACCTTATGAGCCACCATAGACCCGTAAAAGAAAACCTCATCACCAATTTCCAGCCCAATCCGCATCCTCATCTGCCATAAAACAAGATCTCCACCCCAGGACCCATCCCCAAACGGCGCAACACAATTAAACAACCATTTATCATCCATTCAATCCTGATGACGGGTTGCAGAAACAATCCCTTGATTCAAACCCACCCCATGCCAAGCTCCACAAAGTGGCTTCAGCTTCCTCCTCCCATCCGTACTCTTTTCCTTCGCTATCTCCTACACCACCTTTCCCTTCATTTTCACATACTGCTCGGGACAGAGGAACCGCACCTGATTACTGCAATATTCAAACAGCACTTGGTTTTCCCTCAGCCACTCCCTTCCCTTTTCCCCATCCCGCAACAGCTCACTGCTCCCAACATACTTTTTACCATAATCCCCCCACACAGAATAAATCCGACTCTCATGAGTGCCCCTTCCCAACGGATCCCCACTACCACCGCTAGTCCGTGCACGACACGCATCCTAGGTTTTCGAAGAGGTGTTCAAGGCCGCAAGTAGGTGAAGTGGGATCTTAAACCGATACCCAAGAATAACTCCTTTGTTATCACGAATTTTCAGGGGGCCAAGCGCGGAAGGGTAGTACGCGAAGGTGTTCAGGGCCGCTGGCTCTTTAGCGATAGGAGGAAATATCCTTTTGGGTTGTTGGCTCGTACGCTCTAACAGAGTCTAACAGGATGGGCGATCGTATATGCAAAGACTAGCGAGTTCACCCTCCCACTCTTCATACAAAGTCTTCACAACTGACTCTAAAGCGGTTCCCTTTGGCAGCAGCATCGGAAGCAAGTGGCGAGTGAATGCCTTAATGGCAATTAAATGTTTGACGCATTTCTGCATATTTCTAAGTTGGACGCGTTACTGTACTCGAGTACAATTCTCAGAGCCAAAACTTGGCAACGCAGTATGGGTTCGAGCAAAAATCACTGGAAGGACTTGGAACTTACATCTTCAAAAAAAAAAGGCAGTTATAAGATAGAACCCCTTCTACAAAACAGGAATGATTATATTTGAAGAGAATTGGAAGCAAGGAGGAAGGAAAAAAATAATAATAGAATGACAGGAAGTGGAAGCAAAACATAGCAGAAAAAGCAGAATATATCTCAGTAATAGAAGAAGAAGCAAATAAACTCGCACGGGCACCCCTCTTCTCCTGCTGCTTCTCGGCAATAAATACTGTATTTGTTGGGGAGACCGGAATTGAGACTAATGATCTGCATCACTAGGAGGAGGAGGACAGTTAATGGTATCACGGACTCGGATTCTGCTACAGTAGCAGTTCTGTTCACAAACGTCAGCCAGTTGCAGGTAGCCATTGCTGATCGCAGCGTTACCTATTGAATGTGTCAACAGTTATTCAGGCATGGAGGTTATGATAGTGATGGGATGGCAGGGGCTCGAGGTGTCAAAGCTTTTTTACCCTTACTTCCACCCAAGTACGGAATATGAGTTACTCGGGTGAGGGGGGGAATATTGGGACAAGCAGGGGGATAGTAGAATTACTCTAATTAGTAGTGAACTTACTTTTTTTGTTCTTTGGTACTCCTCCTAAGGTATACAAGTACCCACGAATATGTTTTCGTACAAGACAGGGATCATTTTGCTTGTTAACTACCCTGTGGTGTACGAAAACATATTCCCAGGTACTTGTATGCACAAGCCTCTGCTACCCCTGCTTGTCCCAATACTTCACCCCTACCCCTAGTAGCAGCAACCATTGTTCAAGAACCAAGAATAGTAAACATCTAGCCGATCTGGCGATCCAAGCTTTAGGTATCAATCGATGATAACTTTATTTTGGAATAATAATCATGAATCGTCACGCACTGGGTTATTTTGGCGCGGGTGAGCACTGGTGCCAGGTGCTACAGTACTGTAGTAGAAAACCTGCCGACGCGCCGCGGCGGCCATCTCCACGACAAATGAGAAATTAGCCAGGCCGAGTTGAATTCGCTGTCGCAGTCATCCAATTGTGCATCTGCTGTGCTCTCTAAGGCGCTCCAGGAGGGCAAAGCATACCCTGAGCTTCTGGAAGATAGAGCGGGAGAGGTGCCGCGCCTTATTTTCTCCGGTGAAGATAGTTGTCAAGAAACGGTAGCATAGCGTCATCGGATATCATTGCCAAATAATCATAAATATTCACTCGCCTGTCCATTGTTCTGGTTACATTGGTGAGAAGTCGGAGAGAATAACAACATTCGCGGTGTATTCTATGGCAAATTGCAATGAAATGAAATGATACGCTACCAGTACAAAAATCAATCGTCCATAACACCATGTGAGGGACTAGCATAACCCTGAAACAAGAGATAATGATATATCAAAGCAAGAAGCCAAAGAAAGGTTCCTCTACGATCTCACAAGCGCCATTGACATCTAAAAGTTGAAACTAATTCTTTTCAACAGAACCACCAGCTTTGCCTCCAGATTCAATTAGCATGTAGTAAATCGTTAGGTCTTTGAAACGCTGGGCAAAGGTCAACAGTGCCTCCGCTAAGGGCCCTGAAATCCCAGCTGAAATCTTTGCTCCAACCTTCAACAACATCCGCACAATCCCTCCATCTGCGTTCGCAACCGGAATACTGGGCGTGCTCCTTCCACCACGATCAAGCCTCTTGACATCCGCGCCGCGCTCAAGCAATAGCTTCACAACCTCAGTGTTGCCCCTCGAAACTGCAAAACCCAGTACCATCCTGCCACTGTGCACGTAGGTCCAGCAGTTGATATCCTCTCCAGCATATAGTAGGACTCTGACGCTCAGTACCTTCCTGAACGTGGTGGCGGTGTACACGGTTGTGCGCCCACAGATGTCCTCGATGCGAAAATTGATCACGCACTCGCCGAGCATCATCCGTAGCACCTGCACGCCGCCCTTCATAGCGGCAGGGTGCAAGGCACTGACACGGATCTGCCCCCCATTTCAGTAGCCGCCGCGTGAGCGGTCGCTTCCTGTTGAAATGTACGTTGCAAAGGTAGAACTTGATGCAGTGAGAACAATTATATTCGATTGTTTTTAAAACAGAGAAGAAAAGGAAAAAAGAAGAGACGGAGTCAAAGTATCGAAAGGAGGTAAAGAGGAATCCCCATTCCTCAGACAACCCAGGCCAGTTCCTCTGTGAGGACGTAATCCTCAACGCACACATCCCATCCAGTATGTAAGCGACACCACGCTACTCACAGTATAGCTTCAGGTCCGCACACCTCCGATCCCAATTCCTCATGGCTATCAACCTTTCTGACACTTCCTACACATAACGGAAAAGCGCAGCTCTGCATTGCGGACTATATCTGTTCCTGCGCCTTTGCTTCAGAGGTAGGGGACTAGGCCCTCCTCATTACATCGGCCGCGTAGTTGTCCGGGTACTTGTACCAGTGTATCCGGTGGGGGGTCGGTAATAAGAGGCTTGTCAGGAGGGCTGGCGACGGGATTAGGATTGCCTGGTACATGGCGCTGATATGGTCGCCACCAGGGGTGGGTGTGCCAATGGTGAGTTCCTGGGAGAAGCGGGCATGCAGGTGTTTTGAGGTGCTGGTTAGGGCTAAGAGGGAGGGGGTTGGGGGGGGGGTTGCTTATCAGGTAGAGCAGCTAGGTTGGGGAGGTTATTAAAGTCATTCTGAGTGTTTCTCCTCTCTTTTCCCCTTTTCTCTTCCTCCCCCTTCTTTGCAAAAGTGGAATTGGGTAATGTTGGCCCGTGCGAGGTGGGGATATAGATTAGAATCGCAGTGGCGGTAGCAGAGTTTTCGAGAAAAGAATGTTGAAAAGAAATCGAGAGCGAGGATCCATCTGGGGAAGGGCTGAATACAGATATTGCTCAGAGACAGGCTGACCTAAACTACCTTAGTAATTAAACGGCATCAAGTGAGTTCCCCTACCGGTACGATACTGTGCTTCAGATCGTTTGGGAGTTGTCATCTGTAGAATGGAGGCTGTACTTGCTTGTTGGGAGTTGGGTCCAGAAAATGTGATAACAGGTTTATTGGTTTCGATAGGGCTCAGGGTGAGTAACGAGTATGTGTGAGCATTTTTTGCATTGTGCGGTACTTGTAAGCAAGAAGGAAATACCAACAGAGAGAAATATAGTACCAGACTATTCAATTCCACATAGATTTTTGACGGGATCTAATGCTTCAGCACCATCTGCTCGGTTAGAAGGCAAGCTAATACCAAGCAACAAGTATCGGAAAACTTGCTCACGGCAGGCAGAAAGCGATGGGACGCCCAATTACCTCAATTGAATACCGCAGCCCGCCTGCCTCTCTGCATCGGGAGGAGCAGGATGTATAATTAACAGCATCGGTGCACACTGGGGGCGGAATCCGTCTCTAATTACGGGTATACCATTCCTAGAAGAAATAAGACTGGTATAAACGGTGTGTATAAGCAGTTCGCGGCAGGGTGAAACCGGAGCTGCTAGACGCCCACGTAGCCTGCAGATATCTGATCTACCTATAGGCCTTCACCATTAATCACTCGGAACATGAGTAGTATGAATCTGACACAAACACCAGGCCTCTACCTCCCAGAAAGCCATATGGATTTTGGATTTTGGTCCCGTTACTGGGCCTACTAATGTACAATAGCGAAGTCTCACCTATACCGTAAAGCTGCAAATAGTCGGACCAGATTCTATGTATTCCGCCACCGCAAAGCACATCAGGATCACCGCGAGGAGATAAACAAAAGGAAATGAAAGGGAACGTCGGACCTCTGTGTTCAGGCGGGGGAACATGTACACATTCGAAATCTGCATATAGACCAGGTGGGCGATGTAGCAATGGAATGTGTATTATCAAGATTAGGATTGACTTTGGGTGACATTTATGCATTGTCACTCGGAGGCCCAGTTGGATGAATCCCAGAATCCAGGAAATTGTACCCGTCCCGGCTACCATGTAGGCCTTAGCTACTCACAAGGGGCCGAGAGTGTGGGCTGGGAGGTGGAATATATCTGCGCCTTAGAGCTCAAAAGCCTAGCACACTGCAAAACAATATCTTGGTATCACACCAAAGTGGTAATCGCCCTTCGCTATTCCCACCTTTGTTTCATCGATCCCCCTCCATCGGACAGCCTCTGACCCAGAGTGGATATAGGGCCACTGGGGCAGTATATTTAGTGGACGGCAGACTACTGGGCGTGTATGAAACTGTTGTGGTGCTGACGTAATCGGCCCGCTAACCAAGAGTGGACGAAAGACTGTTGGGTGAGTATATTAGACCTCTATAATCACCTGACAAATGCCAAGACCGGCTAGTTCGATAGTCATCCAACCTTGCACATCAGGCCAAGTGTTCCTGGCGCTTCGTAAATTTAAACCTCACCCCAGATCACCTCAAGCCATACGGTATGTGTGTCATGTGATTACAGCAAAAATCTTGTCTTGGCACGGCGGTTGCGAGGGGTGTTAACTTTGTTTGCCTCCTTGTCAACCTTCAACCATCGGCTCCTCCTTCTCTCGCGGCGTTGACACCACCTGCAGCCCCCTGGTACTTCCTCCTCCTTTCTCTATCCTTCTCATCTTCGTTCAGTGCATAGCATTGAACTACCTCTTTATCCATCTAAAGACTCTTCTCTCCTCCCCATCCCTGCAACCCTCCAAACTATCGTGATCGCTGCCTCTACAGACCTCTCCTCTTTGCTTTCTTTCCCTCATTAAGCTTTTCACTCCTACCACCGTACAAGAAGCTCTTGAGATCTGCTATCAGATTATCAGTGGAAATCAGCTGCTAGGTCACGATAAGGTCTCGTTCGACAGTCAATAGAACTGCGAACACTAGCCATCGAGGTCCAACCCGTCTAGTGGGCTGACCCTATACCCTGTCGTGAAAACGGCAATCCTTCTCAGGAGCTTCAACTCTGAATCAGGAGATTACAGGGCCGCGGGAGAAAGTGGATTTTAAGAGCTCTCATAGTGCTCTAGATTGCGATTATTGACGGTATGATTAAAGGGCGCACTTGCTTTGATACTGTACTAATGCTTGGGATAACTAGTCCCAGCAAAAGCCCACCACATCTAGCTTTGCCCCTTGGTTGGCGGATTCAAAGACTATGGCTAACAAACTCGACCCGCACCACCTGGTGGCTCTTATGAACTACGCATTCAAGGATAAGCAAGACGGTTCTCGACGCCACTTGGACCCCTCACTTCACACTTTCACAGGCGGCCTTGTCGATAACCGGGAAACAAACATTCGCACCTTTCCCATCCTGGATGCTCTTGCCCATATATGTGTTTCTCGGAAGGAATCCCAGGTCGTCGCAATCGGTCTACAATTGAACTCTCGGGAACAAGAAATTCGCCTGACGGTCGCCGAGAACAAAAAGGTTACGGATGGCCTGGTTAATCATCTCATCCTGGTATGGGGAATGTTGCAAGCCCTACCGGTCCAGTATGTAAAGAATAGGGGCGGGAGATGGGACAAGCCGAGGTCACCAGAAATGCCCAAGGAGGTGGGCCTCCCTTTGAAGAAAGAGATATTCCGCAAAATATACAAGTACTCTCTGGAAAAGCAGATGAAGCGAATAGATAAGTGGTCAGGGAGGCTTCGCGGTTTCATGAAGGAGTTGCTTAAACGGCGTGTGTCCCTCGACCTACAAGGGTTTGAACTGAGCCTGTACAAGGCGGTGGTCGCATTGTTGTTGGCAGTAGAGAAAGTTTCCAAGCTTCGCAATAACCCCAAAGACCAACTCACCGAGTCGGAATGGGAATTGGTGTATTTCCAGAGCATCCTGGCCAACAAGCATGTAAGAATTGTGCTTGCGGATAGAAAGGAGTTCGGCTGCGAGATCCTGGCTCAGGAGTTAGGAGGTATGCTTCTTCTGCTTCCCATTACCGTACTTACATACACATCCCGTCCAAATATACACTCACTACTGATTGGTCGAATCTTAGTAACGGTGGCCTATTCCACAAGCCAATCAGTGGGGACTGTGTATTGGGGCAGGTCGTGTATTTGGGTGTTCCGCGATTGCATGTTTTCTGTTCTGGCCTTTGACCTAACTTTGCTTCTGTGACAGATTATCTTTCTGAAGACCCCTTCCCACTCCGACGTGCTCTTGAGAAACTGACTTCCCTGCCCCGCCATATTGAAACTCTATTTGGATTTGCCTATTCTCCCCGCCTCCAGCCCGCCCTGCTATACCGCCTGTTTATTTCCGCTGTCCCGGAGAAGACTCATACCGTAAAATTACCCGCATCGTCGGAGGAGTGGAAGGCCTTCTTAGAGGTTGCATGTCATAAGCGCTACGATTTCCAGAAGCCACGCGTGGTGGAGCTTGCGAAAACATTTGGGTCAAATAAGTGGGTGTGCCCGGTCCACTGCGAATGTGGGCTTATCATCTACCTCCAAACCCGGCAAAGCAATCAATGGGACCATGTCCCACCATTTAACTACATTGGGGTCTCTAAGCTCAGTTGCAGTGCCTGCTGCATCTGGATAGAGGCCTTCAACGAACGGAGCGTGCGGAAGTTTTATACAAGAGGTTCGCACGGAAAATGGTACTGGCCCTGGGGGATACCCAGAGCAGAGGGGCCCTTGGTAGGGCTTATGGCGCAAAAGGTTTTAGATAAATACCTCGACCTGGCGGTTCAGAAGCTTCTGAGATCTGGCTCGGAAAGCAGTGGCGCGTCCTCAGATGGGGCAGAGCATGGTCTAAGCGATGATCACGAGAAAGATGCTGAGGCTGTAGGTGCCACAATAGTGCAAAGCCGTGGCGGCTTAGGGTTTTTTGACTAAATAACCTGTTGCCTGGGGGCGGTGGGGTGGTGATGAAGGGGTGCTGAGATATAATGCGTGGATAACGTAGGAGAGGGAGGTTTATTTTGTTTGGCCTATTCCTTGTGCCTCACTGTTTGTTGATCTCCCCCCACATCCGGGCAGGTGGGGAAATGCTAAACTTTTTCTTTTTCCCTATTATTATTGTTTTCTTCCCCTTCCTTGCTCTTGTTGGCGGAATTGTGCTTTTTGATCGTGGTAGAGGACACACATCTGAAGGCTGGCTATGAATTTGTCCACGCATTCCACCACCTGCGCTATAGTACTTTCTACTTTTTCACCTTAGTGCCAGATATCCAAAACCGATCCTCTTGTTCACCTTTTGGTGGAGTTGAGAAGGGGTGTATTTCTGCGATGAAGGGGATCCCCCTTGGCAGTTGGAATTTGTGGTAGAAATCTTGGTGTCCATCATATATAATTACTTGGCTCGCCAATCCAGGCAATCTCTTCGCTCTTCACCCATTGTTTTTTTATCACACGAAATCTTGACTACTCTCCATCCACCGTCCGCGTTCTCCTTGAACTTAATAAAATAAAATATGGTCATAGTTTTCTTGCTTCCTCATCATTTCTTCGCTCTTATTTTTCTTCTTCTTTGCTTCATTAACCCTCCATGGTTGCCCTTTATGTCTTTTTCTCCTCAATTACTCTTTCGTCGTAATAGTTTACAACACCTTTCAATGTTTTCATGCCAGCACCTACCCACCTTGCTTGGCTCTATTTCCAATACTCTTCCTTTGATTTTTATATTTTATTTTTTTCATGTTCATTGTGGAGGCATTTGGGGTCCCAGGTGGTGGTTGATTCTGCGAGGGCCATGTTGCGGTGTGGAGGAGGTCCATAATTACGGTAGTCCTGTATTTTAATTATTGACCCCTGTTTTTCATCGCACACTTCAACCGTCACTCGGAATACTTGGCTTGGGAGGTATGGCGGAGGACTTCCTATGGTGATCGGGATGTGCCTTCTGGGCAAGGAGGTGTGAGTAGAGCGTGGAGATTACAGGGGCGGGGACAGAGGTGGTGGGTTTCACGAGTTTTTTTACGGTATTCCAGTTTTGACGGTATTAATTGTCCACAGTTTTCTAAGCATCCCAGTCTCCCAGTCCACGAGGACGAGGCATAATGATCTCTGATATGGCCTGGATGCATTCCCGAAGCGTTCAAACTATGTTTGAAGCTGGGCATCCTGGAATCATCCCCCCCTCCTCCACCGCTCCCTGATTCAACTCTTTGACTGAAACTGAATTCTGCAACCTCATTTTATTCCTCGCCACCCTCTCTCTCACTCAATACCTCGTCCTTATCATGATATGATTGAGAGGCTCTCCAAAAGACTACCCGCATATTTTTTGTTTTGTTTATTTTTATCTTAACCTTCCTTCATAGTTACCACCCGCGAAGACCCAAACTAAACTTAACTAGCTGGATATCTTTCCTCCAATCGTGCAAAGTCCCCTTGACCCAGCCGTGCCCCCAATCACACCAGATAAAGTACCCGTCTCTCCCCTTCGCAATCTCCCCTTCGCATCTACCTCCCCTGCCCTCTGTTCGTCTGCCTTGCGAATGGGTCTCAATCCAACACGACGATCCAACCATTTACTCTCCTCCTCCGCCTCACATAATAGGCCCTTCTCACCCGCTCTCAGGAAGTCGCGGAGGTAGCATCCCTCGAATTCTCCACTACACTTTCTTTGGCACTCCGTGCTTCACCCCAGATACTACATCTCCTACCAACACTCTACCTATCCCTCAGGACAGCCCTTCTTGTCCCCACGGGCGCAATATGCCTCTCAGCATCCTCCCCTCCAGAACGTCATTGGAATCCATTAACAGATCCACAAGAGGGTTCCTTCGTGGGGACTTCCTCCTCTGATGGAGCATGGGTATCTGGTGGTAGTAGTCAGATTGTGAGGTGGAGGGCAAGTTCCGGCGCCGCGAGCTTGAACCTCACACTTTGGAGGGGAAGGGGGGAGCGTATTGGGAATATTTCTTTGATGAAAGGTATCCCCCCCCAATTCCCCCACTACAAAAATTAAAAATAATAAAAAATAACCAGAACACATAATATCACATTGTGATATTACCATTGGGTGGGTGACACAATCATGCTAAATCACTCTCTCGCAGCCAAAATCTGCAAGCACTAGCCTAACCCGCGGAAGTGACTACTCTCTAATGCTCTGGATGGAGGCCCCACCGCTACGGTCAATCTACAGGTTCTTCATGGGCCCTGCGAATTCGACCCCCAACGCTGCGGTGACTCCTCCCGTAGAAGCTACCGAAGAATACACCGCATGCATAGACGCGCTTAGCAAGAACGGGTACTACTCGAGTACGATACAATGAGACCACAACAGGGACTTCATCTCTAGTATGACCCCTAGGGAAGTAATTAGCACTACCACTGTTTCCCAGAAGACTACAAACCCCTTGGATGGGTTCTCGCTGGGGGGCTCCCGGTCAACATTATCTACGAGGGTGTTTTGGAGTATGGAATGGTCGGGTTGGGTGCAATACAGAGAGCTAGGAATTCGCGGTTTCCTGAGATGAACATTGTTTCGTTGTGTTTAAGCACGGCGGGTATTAATGGGTCGGTGGCGATGGATGGATTCGGTGAGGGGGTTATTAATCATGGGCATAAGGCGGTTTTCTCCAAGGCGAATGTTAATTCTGAGGGTTTGGTGTGGCCGTTACCTCTGTCGGGTACATCGGAGGCTGGGGAGGAGGTAAGAAAACAGAAGTATGAATACACAAGTCCACAACGGGCGGTACTCATGTGGCCCTCTCGTACAATTCCTCGCGATTAAGACTACCGCTAGACATGCCTACCCCGCTGCTCCGACTACTCGGGAGCCAAAGCTACGGCAAGGGCATGAACGGGTACGTCTGTACCGGATCCCACCAGCAGACTACATCCTGCGCGTAACACTCTCAAACAGAACCCCAACCATAGTAGTTAGCACTGGCAGCGCCGCAACAAACAACCCCCAGAGACACCCCAGCCCTCGGCCCCATAATCGGTGGTGTGGCACCCCCCGCACCAGCAACAACGGCATACATAGCCATTGAACGCTGGCGCGCACAAGGCGGAAGTCCGGGGAGTAGGCCAGCCGCACTTTTTGGACCCTCCTTTGAACCCTCCTCTTTCTCCCCGCCCATGCTCTACTATGAGGTGGGCGAGAGACCACGTACGCGCTCCCTAGCCACAGGTACGAGCCCGTCCGGCTTCAAACAAGAATCCGGTGTCCTCATCCTGTAAGTGATTTGTGATGGGGGGAATCCGCATGGGAACCATGGTGGATATCCCATGAGAGATCTATGATGGGACGGTTCCGCAGGGTAGCCAGTGTAGGAAAGGGTACGTAGGGAATTACAGTAAGGGGATTAGCGGGACCGAAAAGAAGGGGGACCTAATTGGAAACACTTTCATTGAAACGTCAATTACAGGTGACTAAGTAACACCTTCGCGAGAGGGTTGGATACAGGAAGAGGCGAGGAGGCTCTACGAAATGTATGATCTCAGGGGACAAGATCGCACATACAGTCGGACCCCAGAGAGGATCAAGTGACCTGCAGAGGACTGGCTCTTTGCGAGAGGTGGAAACGAGATATCTAGTTTGCATCCCACAAATATCCGAGCTGGAGATTGTCGCGAGCCTGGAAGTTGTTGCCACGAAGGAAAGTTCGCAAAGTAACAAGAGGTTGCCCATTTCGTGAATGGGTCCATTATCTACCCATACTAAAGTGTTTCCTCCTTAGGACAGAACATCGGCAATCCGCCACCGAAGGAAGGTGGGGAGCCATGTGTGGCAGGTAGCAAAGGTCATATCCCGCAAACAAGCGAAGCCTTCATTACTCAAAACAAAGTCGATCAACCACTAAAGGAAGGTGGAGATTGATGTGCGGCAGGCTGCAAAGGTGATATCCCCCAAGGTATCCAAGCCTCCATTACTCCTGAACCACCACAGGCAGTCTTGGCAAGGCCTAAAGGTATGTTTCCGTCTAGCGGAAGCCATTCCACCTGAGATAAGCCAATAGAATATATTGCATTTCAGACCAGTGGAGTAGCAATGATATAAGTGTTATGGAACATGAGGAGTTCAATGTAATTTATTATCCTTGTTTGCCAACCCAGCTTCAACATGGGGAGATGTTTAGGGTTCAGATTGTGGGTGTAACGGCTTCTCGGGAGATGTGGTAAAGGTAGGATTAACGGGCTTTGTTCTTTACCAAAGGTGGTAATTAGCGAATCAAAGTCCAGAGGCTTTAACAGAGGTTGTTGAATAGACTTCTAACTGTATCGCTACAACTGAAATTTCTGAGATGTTTGGTGGATCTCCTACTAAAGATTCTTACAGCGAACTGTAGAAAGTAACTGTTCAACCAAGTATATTGAAAACTCTGTCTGTTGAAGTCTGCTTCTTCTAAAACGAAGAATAGCAGCTCTTAAATACATTGATTAGGCTACTCTGAACCTTGTATCACAAAACCTATCAGGCTATAAAGGGGGTAGCCTTGAAACCAAACATAAAACATATAAAGTATCAAACCGATACGGGAAACCAAACATAAAACATATCGAGTATTAAACCGATACTGGAAACCAAACATAAAACATATAGAGTATCAAACCGATACTCGAAACCAAACATAAAAGATATAGAGTATTAAACCCTAGTCTCTCAGGCTAGAGGCACACCTCGTTTCCTGAAACAATATTCAAAACATAAACAGTATCTCCTGATACCTGAATATCCTAAACCAGTAACCAGTACCAGTTACAGTGGGGCAGCTAACTAGGGCTGGGGCTGTATGCTCTACCATCGATTTTCATTCACATGAATTTACATTACCGCAGCAGGCTATACCGAGTGATATTACGTGATCACATATAATTCCTGCCTACCTACCTGGCTGACTGACATGCCTAATGTGAACCCAACCCCTGGGGCCCAGAATACATTGGGCCAGAGACAATACGCTTGTAGAGGATACACTCTGATTGCAGCTCACTCATCATGATGCTGAGGGTACAAGGTACCAACATTATTGAATCAAGCTGGCTCACCTGCACTCTGCGGGAATATGGTGTAGGCCGGGTCTATTGAGGGCACACCAGCATGATGGCCAATAACGATAATGTATTGAAAACAGAAGACCAGGTCCTGGTCTATGATTCTGGCATCACTTCAAAGTAAAGTCTTCCCCCTCAGTCAATCCCTTTATCAGACAACCTTAACCTAAAACTAGTCAAAAGCAAGTATATTAAATTGTTGTTGCATATATCTAATCTGATCGCTAACAGAGAGTGGATAACAAATGGCTGCATGGGTGTGGCTGCTTATGTATGCTGGGTGCTAGCCAAGAGTGGACGAAAAACTGTTAGGTGAGTGCACTAACCACTATACCCACCTGATAAATGTTAAGACAACTATCACGAGTCCCACCTTNATCCAAAACCGATCCTCTTGTTCACCTTTTGGTGGAGTTGAGAAGGGGTGTATTTCTGCGATGAAGGGGATCCCCCTTGGCAGTTGGAATTTGTGGTAGAAATCTTGGTGTCCATCATATATAATTACTTGGCTCGCCAATCCAGGCAATCTCTTCGCTCTTCACCCATTGTTTTTTTATCACACGAAATCTTGACTACTCTCCATCCACCGTCCGCGTTCTCCTTGAACTTAATAAAATAAAATATGGTCATAGTTTTCTTGCTTCCTCATCATTTCTTCGCTCTTATTTTTCTTCTTCTTTGCTTCATTAACCCTCCATGGTTGCCCTTTATGTCTTTTTCTCCTCAATTACTCTTTCGTCGTAATAGTTTACAACACCTTTCAATGTTTTCATGCCAGCACCTACCCACCTTGCTTGGCTCTATTTCCAATACTCTTCCTTTGATTTTTATATTTTATTTTTTTCATGTTCATTGTGGAGGCATTTGGGGTCCCAGGTGGTGGTTGATTCTGCGAGGGCCATGTTGCGGTGTGGAGGAGGTCCATAATTACGGTAGTCCTGTATTTTAATTATTGACCCCTGTTTTTCATCGCACACTTCAACCGTCACTCGGAATACTTGGCTTGGGAGGTATGGCGGAGGACTTCCTATGGTGATCGGGATGTGCCTTCTGGGCAAGGAGGTGTGAGTAGAGCGTGGAGATTACAGGGGCGGGGACAGAGGTGGTGGGTTTCACGAGTTTTTTTACGGTATTCCAGTTTTGACGGTATTAATTGTCCACAGTTTTCTAAGCATCCCAGTCTCCCAGTCCACGAGGACGAGGCATAATGATCTCTGATATGGCCTGGATGCATTCCCGAAGCGTTCAAACTATGTTTGAAGCTGGGCATCCTGGAATCATCCCCCCCTCCTCCACCGCTCCCTGATTCAACTCTTTGACTGAAACTGAATTCTGCAACCTCATTTTATTCCTCGCCACCCTCTCTCTCACTCAATACCTCGTCCTTATCATGATATGATTGAGAGGCTCTCCAAAAGACTACCCGCATATTTTTTGTTTTGTTTATTTTTATCTTAACCTTCCTTCATAGTTACCACCCGCGAAGACCCAAACTAAACTTAACTAGCTGGATATCTTTCCTCCAATCGTGCAAAGTCCCCTTGACCCAGCCGTGCCCCCAATCACACCAGATAAAGTACCCGTCTCTCCCCTTCGCAATCTCCCCTTCGCATCTACCTCCCCTGCCCTCTGTTCGTCTGCCTTGCGAATGGGTCTCAATCCAACACGACGATCCAACCATTTACTCTCCTCCTCCGCCTCACATAATAGGCCCTTCTCACCCGCTCTCAGGAAGTCGCGGAGGTAGCATCCCTCGAATTCTCCACTACACTTTCTTTGGCACTCCGTGCTTCACCCCAGATACTACATCTCCTACCAACACTCTACCTATCCCTCAGGACAGCCCTTCTTGTCCCCACGGGCGCAATATGCCTCTCAGCATCCTCCCCTCCAGAACGTCATTGGAATCCATTAACAGATCCACAAGAGGGTTCCTTCGTGGGGACTTCCTCCTCTGATGGAGCATGGGTATCTGGTGGTAGTAGTCAGATTGTGAGGTGGAGGGCAAGTTCCGGCGCCGCGAGCTTGAACCTCACACTTTGGAGGGGAAGGGGGGAGCGTATTGGGAATATTTCTTTGATGAAAGGTATCCCCCCCCAATTCCCCCACTACAAAAATTAAAAATAATAAAAAATAACCAGAACACATAATATCACATTGTGATATTACCATTGGGTGGGTGACACAATCATGCTAAATCACTCTCTCGCAGCCAAAATCTGCAAGCACTAGCCTAACCCGCGGAAGTGACTACTCTCTAATGCTCTGGATGGAGGCCCCACCGCTACGGTCAATCTACAGGTTCTTCATGGGCCCTGCGAATTCGACCCCCAACGCTGCGGTGACTCCTCCCGTAGAAGCTACCGAAGAATACACCGCATGCATAGACGCGCTTAGCAAGAACGGGTACTACTCGAGTACGATACAATGAGACCACAACAGGGACTTCATCTCTAGTATGACCCCTAGGGAAGTAATTAGCACTACCACTGTTTCCCAGAAGACTACAAACCCCTTGGATGGGTTCTCGCTGGGGGGCTCCCGGTCAACATTATCTACGAGGGTGTTTTGGAGTATGGAATGGTCGGGTTGGGTGCAATACAGAGAGCTAGGAATTCGCGGTTTCCTGAGATGAACATTGTTTCGTTGTGTTTAAGCACGGCGGGTATTAATGGGTCGGTGGCGATGGATGGATTCGGTGAGGGGGTTATTAATCATGGGCATAAGGCGGTTTTCTCCAAGGCGAATGTTAATTCTGAGGGTTTGGTGTGGCCGTTACCTCTGTCGGGTACATCGGAGGCTGGGGAGGAGGTAAGAAAACTGAAGTATGAATACACAAGTCCACAACGGGCGGTACTCATGTGGCCCTCTCGTACAATTCCTCGCGATTAAGACTACCGCTAGACATGCCTACCCCGCTGCTCCGACTACTCGGGAGCCAAAGCTACGGCAAGGGCATGAACGGGTACGTCTGTACCGGATCCCACCAGCAGACTACATCCTGCGCGTAACACTCTCAAACAGAACCCCAACCATAGTAGTTAGCACTGGCAGCGCCGCAACAAACAACCCCCAGAGACACCCCAGCCCTCGGCCCCATAATCGGTGGTGTGGCACCCCCCGCACCAGCAACAACGGCATACATAGCCATTGAACGCTGGCGCGCACAAGGCGGAAGTCCGGGGAGTAGGCCAGCCGCACTTTTTGGACCCTCCTTTGAACCCTCCTCTTTCTCCCCGCCCATGCTCTACTATGAGGTGGGCGAGAGACCACGTACGCGCTCCCTAGCCACAGGTACGAGCCCGTCCGACTTCAAACAAGAATCCGGTGTCCTCATCCTGTAAGTGATTTGTGATGGGGGGAATCCGCATGGGAACCATGGTGGATATCCCATGAGAGATCTATGATGGGACGGTTCCGCAGGGTAGCCAGTGTAGGAAAGGGTACGTAGGGAATTACAGTAAGGGGATTAGCGGGACCGAAAAGAAGGGGGACCTAATTGGAAACACTTTCATTGAAACGTCAATTACAGGTGACTAAGTAACACCTTCGCGAGAGGGTTGGATACAGGAAGAGGCGAGGAGGCTCTACGAAATGTATGATCTCAGGGGACAAGATCGCACATACAGTCGGACCCCAGAGAGGATCAAGTGACCTGCAGAGGACTGGCTCTTTGCGAGAGGTGGAAACGAGATATCTAGTTTGCATCCCACAAATATCCGAGCTGGAGATTGTCGCGAGCCTGGAAGTTGTTGCCACGAAGGAAAGTTCGCAAAGTAACAAGAGGTTGCCCATTTCGTGAATGGGTCCATTATCTACCCATACTAAAGTGTTTCCTCCTTAGGACAGAACATCGGCAATCCGCCACCGAAGGAAGGTGGGGAGCCATGTGTGGCAGGTAGCAAAGGTCATATCCCGCAAACAAGCGAAGCCTTCATTACTCAAAACAAAGTCGATCAACCACTAAAGGAAGGTGGAGATTGATGTGCGGCAGGCTGCAAAGGTGATATCCCCCAAGGTATCCAAGCCTCCATTACTCCTGAACCACCACAGGCAGTCTTGGCAAGGCCTAAAGGTATGTTTCCGTCTAGCGGAAGCCATTCCACCTGAGATAAGCCAATAGAATATATTGCATTTCAGACCAGTGGAGTAGCAATGATATAAGTGTTATGGAACATGAGGAGTTCAATGTAATTTATTATCCTTGTTTGCCAACCCAGCTTCAACATGGGGAGATGTTTAGGGTTCAGATTGTGGGTGTAACGGCTTCTCGGGAGATGTGGTAAAGGTAGGATTAACGGGCTTTGTTCTTTACCAAAGGTGGTAATTAGCGAATCAAAGTCCAGAGGCTTTAACAGAGGTTGTTGAATAGACTTCTAACTGTATCGCTACAACTGAAATTTCTGAGATGTTTGGTGGATCTCCTACTAAAGATTCTTACAGCGAACTGTAGAAAGTAACTGTTCAACCAAGTATATTGAAAACTCTGTCTGTTGAAGTCTGCTTCTTCTAAAACGAAGAATAGCAGCTCTTAAATACATTGATTAGGCTACTCTGAACCTTGTATCACAAAACCTATCAGGCTATAAAGGGGGTAGCCTTGAAACCAAACATAAAACATATAAAGTATCAAACCGATACGGGAAACCAAACATAAAACATATCGAGTATTAAACCGATACTGGAAACCAAACATAAAACATATAGAGTATCAAACCGATACTCGAAACCAAACATAAAAGATATAGAGTATTAAACCCTAGTCTCTCAGGCTAGAGGCACACCTCGTTTCCTGAAACAATATTCAAAACATAAACAGTATCTCCTGATACCTGAATATCCTAAACCAGTAACCAGTACCAGTTACAGTGGGGCAGCTAACTAGGGCTGGGGCTGTATGCTCTACCATCGATTTTCATTCACATGAATTTACATTACCGCAGCAGGCTATACCGAGTGATATTACGTGATCACATATAATTCCTGCCTACCTACCTGGCTGACTGACATGCCTAATGTGAACCCAACCCCTGGGGCCCAGAATACATTGGGCCAGAGACAATACGCTTGTAGAGGATACACTCTGATTGCAGCTCACTCATCATGATGCTGAGGGTACAAGGTACCAACATTATTGAATCAAGCTGGCTCACCTGCACTCTGCGGGAATATGGTGTAGGCCGGGTCTATTGAGGGCACACCAGCATGATGGCCAATAACGATAATGTATTGAAAACAGAAGACCAGGTCCTGGTCTATGATTCTGGCATCACTTCAAAGTAAAGTCTTCCCCCTCAGTCAATCCCTTTATCAGACAACCTTAACCTAAAACTAGTCAAAAGCAAGTATATTAAATTGTTGTTGCATATATCTAATCTGATCGCTAACAGAGAGTGGATAACAAATGGCTGCATGGGTGTGGCTGCTTATGTATGCTGGGTGCTAGCCAAGAGTGGACGAAAAACTGTTAGGTGAGTGCACTAACCACTATACCCACCTGATAAATGTTAAGACAACTATCACGAGTCCCACCTTCCAGATTAGGCTTCATAATACATTCACACCTATAGTATGCGTTAGCAAAAATCAATACCTGCATCCTATGCATCCTGTGTATTGGACACTCCAGATGCTCTTAATGTAAGCTTCCAATCCAGATGAATTCGCATGGACTTATTCTGTCCGGAGGCGGTTCATATTTCTGCATCTGCAGGGTGCACCCCACTGTGTCCCATGAGACACCACTTCCTTGTGGGTGCCCTCACCGCACTCCACCACTCCGGAGATATCTGAACCCTTAGTACTCCTTCCTCAATGCGTTTTGGTCACTAACACTTTCATAGGACTCACTCTTCAAGTTTCTCGCTACTGCCATTATTACCTCGTAACTGGTAGTTTTGTTTGGACAACAATTCACTGATACCTGGCAGACACAAAAAAAGGCGAAGTAGCATCAGAAGGCAGTAGGTATTGGACACTAAATAGAATGATGTCAGGTGATGTATGGAAAGCATCCGGACATTGTCAGCCATTTGCCAGCATTGGCGCTCTTTGTCCAGAAACCTTGCATATATCTCCTGAAGTCATTGTATTTGGTGTCCAATATCTATTCTCTTCTGATTCTGCTCCAGCTTTTTTTGTATCTGCTATATACCTTTGCATAGTCCACTGGGACTCCTCATATTCTCCACAGGCTGATTTGGGGTATGGTTGGTTGCTGGAAGACTTACAACTTCCTTAGCAGCTTACCATTATCTACCTGATCATCTCCAGCCTGTGCTCCTCAATTGCCTCAGTCTCTGAGTTCAGTCAGAGTTGGGACAGCAATGGCTCTCAACTTGTACTGAATTTCGCCTGCTGGCTCAGATCTAGACTTGTTTTGTCTTGTTCTAAACTATTCTGACTAGCATGATACTAGTGTATTGTATTATATGCTCTAGATATGTGATCATATAACACTACTAAAGAATTCAACTCACCCTCTTCCTCTATGTCATTTTTTATATAGCTGTACATGGGGATCTACTGGCATGCCGACCTGAAAGAGGCTGTTTATACCTGACAGCCAATCTTGTAACTCTACTTATTACAACTGCTGTAGACTGTATTCTCTCTGGATATGCACGCTGTTGGCAATAGTCAGTATTGTTCCAGCCTGCTCTCAGTCAATTCCAAACTGCTAGCTTAATGTATCAAAATTGTCAGCATATCTGTTAGGTAGATGCCTGACTCTGGTATAACTGAGGGATGTAGGCCAAATCTTGGATCGGAGAATCAGTTGAGGAAGGCTCATCACTATAAATAGCTAAGGTAAAGATTCTAAGGTGTAAAACAATTTTATAGTGATAAAATCTCTTCTCCATTGCTTGATGATATCTATAAAGCTCAGGAGGTAGTTCAATAGTTATATCGCATGTCTGAGTCTTTGTGGACTACTTTTAACTACTCTGCCTCCGAAGTACCAATATGGTTTTAATACGCCAATGTCGAGAATCTTATAAGTGTGAGCACCGTTTGACACTGAAACTTATCACACCCTTTTGCGGTTATGGAATAGTATTCTTCCATTGAGATGACTGTGCAATTTGTTATACCAAACTATGTTCTTCAACTTAGTTGTCTGCATAGATTATTATATTACTTTAGTCTTGTCGACTATCATTCCCGTAGTCTCTTTAGTCATGAAGTGATTGGTTTTCATGTGGGGCCAGCCTTTGCCAATCACAAGTCCAAGCTACATATGTCAACGAATTTAAGGGTCTTTGAGTTATCTCGGTCCTCCTGTCTGAGCAGGATTCCTCTTGGTCTGCCAGCCTCCATAGAGGGGTCCTATCGCGATGACCAATCAACCTACAGCTGATCTGAGAAGAGTGTTGGGTGGCTTTGGTATGTCATCAATAGCCTCCACTACTAGGACATCCTCTTAGAGTACTTCACCAAAAACGTCCCATCACCTTGAGCCTATAATTTGAAAAGCTAATTCTTGAAGCCTATTATCTCAATGTGCTGGGGCTGGATTTCTTCCATTTGACTTTCCAGATGTCGGCAAAGGTCCCCTCACATATATTCTGCGAACAGCCTGTGGTCTGGCAGATAGCAGTGACATATATGGTATTATAAAAGGGGCTTTAATGAGGTGACATTTTAGTTATGGGATACAACTCTCAAAATCTGGTGAATAACATGCGGGCCCTATAAGAGAGTCAGAGGGTGGTGTTGGCTGTGGGAAATTGAGAGTCTGTATACAGTGAACCTGCCGTTAGGTCTGAGCACATATCCAAGATTTCCATCTGCCTAACACCCAGGACCAACACTTTGAACAGTGGGAATTGACCCACTTAAAAGCGATGAAGCAGGCTGTCCACTCCGAGCTCCTCCAGGTCTGGAAGGCCAACTTCCCCCACCCCCCATATACCTCTACGCCACAGATCTGACCCCCCTCCCCTTCATGGGACTTGGCATATTCATGGCAGGAAGACTCCACCAAATGTGATCATGGAAAGGTTACCATGCAGCATGCCTGTCCTAGGTTACTGAAGACCCCTCCTCCCTTTGCCCTCTTTGGAAGGAAGATGTTAGGCAGACACCAAACACAAGTATATCATAGAGGGACATAGGCCAAATCTTCAATTAGAGAATTTGTCGAGGAAGGCTCCTTCTCGATAAAATAGTTATAGTATGGATTTAAAGCGTAAAATAAGATTATATTGATAAGATCTCTTCACTATTGCTTCATGATGTGTGTAAAGCTCGGGAGGCACTTCGATAGTTATATGCCATGTCTGAATGTTCATGGACTACATCTAACTCCAATACCTCCCAAGTACCAATCTGGTTGTAATACCCAAACATCCAGAAACTTATAAGCGCGTGCAGCATTTGATCCTGAAACATATTACACCCTTTTACGGCTATGGAATAGTATTCCTCCCTTGTGATGACTATGCTATTTGTTATACCAAATAGCAGTCTTCAAATTATTTGTCTTCATAGACTATCATAGGACTTTAGTCTGGTTGACTATCGTTCCTGTAGTCTCTTTAGTCATCAAGTGATCAGGTTCTTGCTGTGCCACTTGGTACCAATCGCAAGTCCACACCCATCATGTCAGCGTCTTATGAGTCTCGGACTTATCTAGGTCTTCCTTCCTGAGCATGCTTATCCTTGGTCTGCCAGCCTCCGTAAAGGGGTCCTATTTCTAGTACCAACTAACATACAGCTGATCTCAGAAGGGTATCAGTAGATTCGGTATGTCCTTAGTAGCCTCTACTAGTAGGACATTGTTACGATCCCTAACCGGTATCAGTTCTCAGCAACGGGTAGACGATACTTCTCTCGCCTTCTTTCTTCGACGATAGTTCTTAGGCCGATGCCTACGATAAGGTGGGAGAGACTCTCGTGTCTCTGGTCCTTATCGCCTATCGTACTCTTTCTTCAACTTGACTCTATGTTAGAGTCCTGGTCTCGTAGGTATTCGTAAAGAGCGTAAAGGTTTTATATTCGTAAAAGCATAAAGTAATAAGTAAGGAAATAACTTAGAACGAAGCGTGAAGAGCCTATCTACTCGGACTTCTTTTTTTTTTTTCTTTTTTTTTTATCTTCAATTTTATTCTTTGTTTAAAGGTACACCGTCCGCATGCAGCGCTAGCTATGGCCGACACATAAACCTCCCCCCCTACGCCAGCCCGAAACAGCCAGAAGAAAAACCGTCAGCAGACCCGAACTGAAAGGCCCACTGGCAGACAGGACCGAAACCCCCGGAACATGAAACCCCGCACCCGAATCCCCCGCAGTCGAAAAAACTCCCCCGCCCCGCAACTTGTAGTGTACGCAAACGGTAAAGACTGTAAAGGAAAGCCACCCAAGCCCATCAGAACAAAAGAAACCCCACTTTCCGACAGTGGTTCAAAACCCGACAGCAAGAGCCACCCCAAACGATCTTAACCCGGCCGATCAGTGCCACCTACGACAATAAACGTCTACGGCTAAGGGCAAGCCCGACAAAGTGGAAGGGAGACCGAAGCGAGAAAAACCCGAGCCTAGGAAAAGAAACCCGTGGCAGGGCACAGGGACTAGTGCCATCCAGACCAGGAAGCCTGGTGGAGATGCCCGGCGGGCATCGAGGTAAGGTGGTGTAGCAGTAGGGTGCAAGCCAAGTAAGGGTGTAGCAGTAGGGTGCAAGCCGATCCAACCGTCAGGTCAGAAAGGAAACCAAACGCGACCGTGTCAACTATCGGAAATCGTGTTCGTGTCTTTCTGGGCGGTCCCCAGGCGAAGAAGGCAAGCGTTTTACCGCGTCTCTCATGTAGTCCCTTGTTCTACGAAAGATAGCGTCAGTTAGTGGATGGGATACTACCGCTTAAGCGAACCGAGGGGAGAAGCGAGGTCGACCCTGAGGCCTGTTGGAGTGGCCTCGCGTACCGCAAACCGTGTTCCCAGCCGTCTGAAGCATGGGAAGCGAAGGGTCGCCGACCGTGTGGAGGGGCCTCGCTAGGCGAGGAAAGGGGCCAGAACGGGCAGCAGAAAAGCAGTACCGGAACTCAAGGGAGGAACCGCCTCGACGCGATAAAAAGCAGAGGAGGACAGCGAGGGTGGGGGAGGGAGATGGCCATCACTCCTAGGCCGGAGCCATCATGGGAGGAGAGGGGGGGTGGATGGTGGTTCGTGAAGATCAAGCCCGGAGGGTTGATTTCAATCGCCGGGTGTGTAGAGGAGACGGAGGATGCCTATCTACGCGGACCTAACGTCCTCCTTATATAGTTGCCCTTCACGCCCTTGTGACTCATCCTTCAAGTCACACGCCACATATGACTCACAACTGTGAGTCATATCCAAAACATCA